>PVIR01006941.1:0-63507 GCA_004026965.1 Petromus typicus
GGAATATCCCCAGGGAGGGGACAGAACAGAGCAACACTGCTATGTATCTAAGACGTGGGGTGGAAATCTAGAGGGACTGTCACCAGCGCTGCCCAGGCTGGCCTCCAATTTGTGACCTTTCTGCCTCAGTCAACCCTGTAGCTGGAATTACAGGGATAGGCACCATGCCCAGATCCTAGATGCCTGGCTTCATATGGCTCTTGATGCAAGTCCTGCTAAGATGAAGCAGAGCTAGATGAAAACTTTCAGAGTTAAAAAAAAAAAAAATCACATACACAAAAAAATCAGTACCACATACCACAGTGCCGGGCGTGGTGGCTCACGCCTGTAATCCCAGCACTCGGGAGGCAGAGGCAGGAGGACTGTGATGTGAGTTTGAGGCTGAGCTCAGGGCCAGCCTGAACCACAAAGCGAGACCCTGTCTCAAAAAACCTAAAAAAAAAAAAAAATATATATATATATATATATGTATATATATATATACACACACACACACACACACACACATATATATATAATCAATATCCTGCCATGTAATCCTACAACACTGCATTTCTCTTTTGTAAGCAGTAAACACAAATGTAAAGCTTCATGCCTGATATGTCTGCCTGTCCTGTGAATCCAGACAATCCACGAATGCACTGGCTTCATTTTCTCCGCAGCACCCACATGCACAGTAACTCCAGAGGGCTCCATGGGTCCTCAAAATACCAATGGGCACTTGGAAGACAAAGGAAGAAGAGGAAGACCAACACCAGCCCACCCACCTCCCCAACTTCATACCAGGAGTGGAATTCATACATGAGTTCCATTTAGTCTTCATACAAATATTTTACAGCTTTATTTTAAATCATTTACACATATTCATACAAAGAAAAATAAATTTCAGGAAGGAACCTGGGGACCATGGTAGTTAAAAAAAATTCTCTCTGATCATTAGCTACTCAAGACAAGGCATGAAGCTTAGCAGTCCTCGGTGGGGCCCGGGACCGGCCACGCGGGGACAGTGAGCGAAGCCCACGCTGCTCCCCGTCCTCCCGCAGTCTTCACCAGGTGGAGGTCGTGTGGGGGAAGGGGAATCCTCCACTCGCACCGAGAAACACTTCAGGAGGTACACGAAGGCTCATGTAACACCGAGTGCCCTCTGCTAGGGATTTGGCAAGATGGAAATCTCAGAACCAACTCTACAGAGTCAGCACAACTCATGCTCAGGTCTGTGCTCCTGCTAAGGTCCCAAGACGGAGCTCTCGATCTGAGCTTGACAAGGTCACTCCATACAAAAGCCTTCACCTAGCCCACAGCCAACTGGCTGCAGCTGCTCCTGAGGACCCTACGACCACGACACGAGTTAATGCATCAGGGTCACACACTCAGGGAGCCCAAACTCACTGCCAGGGGTGGCCCAAAAGCAGATCTATGAGCAACCCTCCGTGAGCCAAAGTCAAATCCATCCTGTGTCCAACAGGCCAGCACCTACCCTACTGCACTGCCCACAGGACCAGCAGTGCAGACACCCAGCAGAGCTCCTAACACAACTTCCCAGGGAAGCTGGACGGGGGAAGGACAGATAGTACCAATGGGGGAGACCTGTCAGAATGGCAGCTGATGACGACAGTCCCCCACATCCTTGGGTCCCACCCAGAAAGCAGCACCAAGAAGGGCGTGATGAGCAGAGAGATCTGTGGCTGGATGCACAGCCCCTGAATTACCAAGGGCACAGCAACAGCTCCTTTCCCTACAATTACGTAGGACCTGGAACTGGACTATCCACCCTACGTGGAGGCAGCGCCTGAGAAGCCGAACCGCCCGTGGTCGTCAGCCCGCCCCCGTGGGAGGCCCATTGGGGGAGAGGGTGTCACATCCAGGGCAGAGCCCCCTCCAGGCAGGCACTCGCAGGGCAGCCCATCCCACTGTCACTGGGCCAGGCCAAACATAGCGAGGAGGGCGGACAGGTCGCGCGCATCTGCCGCTCCGTAGGCATCGCTCTGGCCTAACATGGACAACGCCAGGCGCAGGGTGCTCCAGATGTTCTCCGACATGGCGCCCCCCTCCCCACGAGGGCCCCGGCTCTTCCTCTGCATGTTCAGGGCCTCCAGAAAGTGCTCCACGGCCTCCCTACAGGACAGAGGAGAGCCACTGACCAAAATGGCAGGGGAGGCAGGCCAGGGCCACGGGGCAGGGGCAGCCAGGGCAGGGCCAAGTGCCAAGCCGGGCCCAAGGCGGACAACAGCGCACCCACTCGGACCCATCGTCCTCTCACCGGTGGGCCCCCAGGTTGATGCAGCTGATGCCCAGGTTATAGCGAGACCGGATGTAGCCAGGCTGCAGCTCCAGGGCCCTGCGGTAGGCAGCCACTGCTTCCTCACTCTGGTTCCCGTTGGCCAGGGTGGCCCCCAGCTTATTCCACAGCAAATAGTCCTGGCACAGGGATGGAGAAGGGCTGGGAACATGAGTGGGCTCGCATCAAGTTCTGCCCACTCCTCCCCTGCTCCCCCTCCTCAGCCTCGCTCTGCAGCCACGACCCATGCCCCTGCCCCACAGACCCCCACGGCTGCCCAGGCAGCTGGCACCTGCGTGGGAATGGACCTGCCCACGCACAGTGACTCTTCAAAAGGCCCTGAGCCGTCCCATTTCCACCCCGTGCCCGAGGCTCACATCGGGGCGAACACTGAGGGCAGCCGTGAAGCAGTCCACAGCCTTGTCGTACTCCCCGCTCAGGTTGAAAAGGACGCCCAGGCCACACTGCACATCAGGGTCGATGGACGTGGGGTCCAGGCGCACGGCTGCCAAGAAGAGCTCCTTCACCTCAAGAAACAGGGAGCTGAGGAGGAGGAAAGAACACCGGCAAAGTGACGCAGACGGACAAAGTGACGCAGATGGACATGTCCACACGCCCACCCTCAGGCAGGTCGGGAAGTCAGTCACATCCCAGGATTCATCGGGCATCTGCTCCCGTGCCACAGCCAGACTCTGACTGTCCTGCCTCGCCCCACATGGCCCTGCAGGTCGCACAGCAGCCTCACGGTGACACCGGGGTGCCCGCTCTCACACCCCTGTACCAGCCGGTCCCAACTCCCTCACGTGAGGCCAGGCTCCCACTCAGACCCAGGTGACCCCCACCCCAGGAGCCCCTCGCACTCACTCAGACAACAGAGACCCCAGGATCCGCTTGCTGGAACCCAGCCCTGCCCCTCCGGCCCCTTCTTCCCCGGGTGCCACCAGATGGGCGTAGGCTGGGGTGCAGCGCAGCCAGTCGCGCAGCGTCTCGCAGGCCTGCCGCTGCAGGGACTCGTTGGTGAAGCTCACGGCCAGCGCCATCAGGGCTGTCCGGTTGTCCGGCTTCAGCTCCAGACACCTGTTTGGACGGGGAGGAATGGGTGGTGTCTGCAGAAACCCCAGATCTAACAGGGAGTTAAAGTCCCAGGTCAGAGAAGGGGAAGGTTTTAGCAACCAAGGAACCCACCAGGATCCCACATAAAACCAAATTCTAACGACAAGCTAGAGCCAGTTCTCACCAGCTCACTCCATACCTGAGTTTCACCACAGAAAGCACGTGTCAGCAGCCAGAATCAGAACATGGATCTGGTTCTGACCCACACGGGCCACCCAGCGCCCTGCCTCACCCTCAGCTACTCACCTCCGCAGCGCACTGATGGCTAAGAGCTCTTGCTCGTTCTCGGCCTGGGTAGTGCCCAGGTACTGCCAAGCCTAGAGGAAGTCAGAGAGCAGCCACTACTATGGCTGTCTGCCCGTCCACCTCCTGCCCGCTCCTCCCACTCCACCTGGCTCCTCCCACTCCACGCAGCTCCTCCCCCTCCATCCAGCTCCTCCCACTCCACCTGCCCCCTCCTACTCCACCTGGCTCCTCCCACTCCATCTACGCCCCCCCCCACCCCAGCTTCCTCAACACCAGAGGAAGCAGCGAGAATTCAAGCCACTCACTTCCATGTGCTTGGGGTCCTGCTGCACAGCTGCCTCAAACAGCAGCACGGCATTGGGCAGGTCGCCCTCCTGCAGTCGCCGCAGCCCCTCCTCGAAAGGCTGAGGGTGATCGCGCAGGGGATTCTCCTCCTCAAACTGGTAGCCCTGCAAGGGAGAGAAGCGAGTAGGAAACTGCCCAGGGGGCGTCAGCACGGTCTGGGCCGAGGGAGCAAGCAGGAGGCCCCGAGCAGACCATGCAGCGGCTCAGGGCTTCGGGTCCAACGCTGGCCAAGCTCCGCGTTCTAAGGATCACCTGCGACTGCAAAATCACTCAGGGTCAGTCACGCTGCCACCTGCTGTTTAAAATACACCTCTGACAAGCCCGATCCACGCCAGGCAGTGCCGGTCCATGAAGTCTCCGCAGACCTGTGTTCCGATGTCCTTGCCTACTCACTGACAGAACACATTTCCTAACAGCTCTGGCTAATTACAGTAATGAGACAAATCTTCCTTAGCTACCCAGTGACCTTCTTCTTACCTTTCAACAATGTGTCTAGATGCATCACAAGTAGGGCTTTGCGGGGCAGGTGGATCCAGCGTGTGTCAGGCTGAGATTATGGGAGTGTGATTACTAATTAGTCAAAGTGACTGGTTTGGCACACTTCTGCGTGTGGATCATGGGGAGCCACCCCCCACCCTGGGTGTGAGTGCTCCCTGTTCTACAGCTGTGTACCCTGGAGAGAAGATAAGGGACAGAGAGAGCACGGCTGGGGCCCTGCTGCTCGTACTTCACAGCTGGCTGCCTCTGCCTGTGCTGCTCTGCAATGCCCTCTGCTGTGCCATGCTGAGAAGCCCCTCGGCTGTGCCACCCTGAGAAGCCCCGCTGCCGTGCCACCCTGACTTGGAGCAAGGTGACTATGGGCTGAACCCTCCACACTGTGAACTGAATTAACCTTCCCTCCTTCCATCTGGTTGTTGAGTATTTTGTCTCAGCAACAGGAAAAGTAATAAAGACAATGGGATTCTGTGCGAAGAAAGTGCAACTGAGAGTCAGAGACCCGGTCGCTCAAACGCAGTTCTCACCCCGCGCACAGACTGGGTAAGATCTGAAGACGCTATTTAGTCCCCAGACTTCATGGCAGAAGTTGGTACATGTGCATTAGAGACATCTTTGTATAGTATTAAAAACTTGGGGATGTAGCTCAGTGCTAGACATGTCCTGAGCACACATGAGACCCTGGGTTCGCTTCCCATTTACATACTCATGCTCACACACATACTCTACACAAAGATTTCGGCCAAATTTTTCAATAATGGACCAAGAAATAAATATTTTAAGTTGCAAGTGCATCACAGTAGTACAAAAGCCCCTACAAAAAATATGTCCAAATTTGAGAACTGACTTTTTCAGTAAAATTTTAATGGTCAATAAACCTTGAATTTTATCTAATTTCTGTGTCACAAAATACTACTTTTATTTTTTCAACCACTTAAAAATGTTAAATCCATCCTCTGCTAGCATACCACGTAAAAACGAACAGGCGGATTTATTCCATAGGCATCATTTGCTGGCCTCGCCCCGGACTCTCAGAATGCAGCAAAACAAATCCCTTCCCCTCAGCCTCAACTGCTATCCCTGATCCACCCGTGCTGTGACCCACCATGCGGGAAACAGGGGTCACTGTGCTCTGTGACGCAATTCCTGCCTCTCAGAACTACCCGGAACAAAAAAGAGAATATTCACCAAAGCCTTCCAAAAAGCTTGACCGACTACTGTTTGCAGGCCTTGGCCTCCAAGCGCCAGAGCCCTGCTCTCTGTCCTCCTTGAGGCTTCACCGATAGACAGCAGGGAGGACTGTCCCTACACTGAGCCGGGTGTGGGGCACACGCCCACAATGCCAGGCTCGGGGCGAGGCAGGAGGAGGGTGGGTTCCAGCACAGCATAGGCAACCTGGCAAGACTCTCTCAAAATAAGAAGCCACAGGGGAGGCAGCTGAGCGCCGAGGCTCTGGGTTCAATCCTCAGCACAAGGGAGATATCTTAGAGATGGAAAAGGAACCTTGAAAACCCCACAAAACGCAGAATTAGCTTGACATCCTGTCACACTCTGAAAACTAACCCAAGCCAAAAATATTTTCTGAACTGTTCATTATCAATGAGCGACGAAGTACAACATTTTTACGAGACATTAATGCAAGTTTCTCAAATACTAATTCTGTAATGTCTCAAGGATCAATAATATCAAGTGAGGTTCATGAATCTAAAATTCTAATTATATTTTTAAACTTTTAACCAAAAAATGTATTTTGCCCAGTATGTCATAAACATGCAAGTAATAAATGTTACAGAAAATGATGCTTCTATGAAGTAAATACTATGTCTACATTTATCAAAAACATGGGAATGTTTATCTAAAACATATAACTTGCTGCTCAGAACTTAATGAGGTCTATGCAACAAGAAAAGCATTGACCGTAGTTAAGTCTTTCCCTTCTTTCTTATCCAGACTCTACAGGAAGAACTCAAATCACAGCAGAATTCAGAGCAAGGTCCCAAGAAAGAAGCTCTCCTTCATCACATCACAAAAAAGTGCTCATAAAGGGCCAGGGATTTAGCTCAGTGGTTCCGGCGCCTGTCTTGCAAGTGCAAGGGCCCAGGTTCAATCCTCAGTAACCACATACAATACTGGGCGAGGAGACGCATGCCCAGCAGCAGTCAGTACCACATCCCACAGTGCCAGGCGTGGTGGCTCAAGCCTATAATTCAGCACTTGGGAGGCAGAGGCAGGAGGATTGCTGTGAGCTCAGGGCCAGCCTGAACTACAAAGCGAGACCCTGTCTCAAAAAACCTAAAAAAGAGTGCTCATAAAAACCCGAGAGAACAGACTGGAACAGTACACAGATCATTTATTTCCTAGTACTCAACTGTGATTGGATCTCAAACCGAGCTTCTCTGTTTTTGTTTCGTTTCGGGGCTGTTTGTCTGTCTGCTCAAATCTAAAAAGAACCTCTGGCTTTTTACTTCTAGTAGAGGCCGAGTCTCACCGAGTCCCTCTGGCCCAGCCTGGGCTCAAGCCTGTGCCCTCCTGCCCCCGCGGGACGCAGGCAGTTGCAGGCCCCTCACTCTAAGGTGCTCTAACCTTTCTGAAGGGCGCTTAACAGAAGGCAGCTCTGCCAGGCTGCACAGCTCCCTCCCCACGCCGAGATCTCCGCCTACCTCGGTCTGAGCCCAGTCCAGTCCTTCCCGCTGCACCGGAGGAGCTGAGACACGGGGCCTGCTTCGGTGGTCGTTCTAGAACCAAGCAGTTCCTTGCCTTTCTCCTCAGGCCTCAGTTCAGGACTCATCAGCCACAGCCCAGGATCCTGTGACCCTCAAGTAGGACCCTGATGCATCTCGCACTTCTAAGTCCAGAGTAAGTGCCCGGTGCAAAATCCAATCATCCTTTACCACTAACTGCTGGAAATTTTTCTAATACTTAAATTATTTAATAAAATTCTTTAAAACTCTAAATTAGGGCAAGTGGCTAGTACCTAGAAAAAGGAGATCAGAACGTAACGTGAACTCGTGGGCTAAAAAAATCATAGCTCTGCGTGGAGGCAGAGGAGTCAGGAATCTCACCGACACGCCTCCCTCAGCCAGACCTCCGAACAGCTGCTTCCTCGCTCGGGGCATCCCACGGGGGCTCCTGCAGACTGTCACTGGGCTGCCGTACTTAACGAGAGTATCTTACTAGCCTTTGTATCTTGAGAGTAAAGCATATATTCAATTACTGAAGGATGAGAGCAGAGGGATGATTCTGACTGCTTCTCATAGAAAGCAGCTTAAGGGAGCACGGAGAGGACCTCTGTGTGAACAGTCTTCAACATCAGAACTACAGCAGTCATTAAAGAAGAGAATCCTAGAACGCAGTTCCTACCTTATCGTAGGACGAGGTCGTGAGGTCATCGTAGTCAGAGAGCCAGGGGTGAGCCTCAGCATCTCGCTTCGCCATCTCCTCCAACTCTGCCTGCAACTTGTCCCAGAAATCGACATCAGACTGTAAGGAAGGGAAGGCAGGTCGAGAGGGGCACCTTTAGGCCCCTGCGCCGCCCTCCGGCCTCTGGACGCATGCCCTGAGCACCAGCTCTCACACTTCAGGGTGTTAAAGAACCAACTGAAGAGCTTTTGTAAATGCAGATCTCTAGATCCACTCTCGATTCCGAGCAGCAGTCGCAATGCCCAGGAGTCTGCACTTGGAAAAGCACCTGCAGGGTCCCTCCGTAACCCTGAGCTGGGTGATCAGGGACACTAAGAAACACCGTTCGCCGCCTCCCACGGCAGCGTACCACTCTGCCCACGGAGCGACGCTACCTGCTCTCACCTCTATGGCGGACTTGGCTCGCTCGAACTCCACATCAAGGGCAGATTTGTTCACCGGCCTTGTGAACTGGTCAACCCAGGCCTCAGAAGTACCCTGTGGCAAAGAAAGTCAGTGCCACCTCCACCAACTTTCTTCCTGCTAACACAGGCTAAAGACCCGCGAGCAACCACCAGCTGGGCCCTGAGGAGTCTCAGATTCTCTTTCCCACCCACTCAGGGCCTGGACGCTACCAAGACCAGCTGACGATAAACCCCTTTCCCACCTGGAGCCGCAGGACAGAGGCCCAAGGCCAGGGCACCCGCCGGCTGAGACAGCCGGGAAGTGACAATGTCCTACCTGCTGCTGTATAAACTCTGCTGCCCACTGTTCTGCCTGAGCTCGGCCCGACCCTGCCATGGACTCCAGGGACACCTGGCCCTCGCCAATCTGCCGCACGAATTTCAGGAACTGGGGCACAGAGACACATCAGAGGCGCCTGGGAGAGGACTTCGGGTGTGCTCTCGACCACGCCCCAGAGGACCCTGCACTCGCCTCTCCCCGGGCCACCTCTACCTGAGAGCAAGATTTGCTAACGGCCCTGAAAAAAATCAGAGAGCAAAAGGACAAGGGCTTCTGACTGCAGAGCTTTCAGGGTCACCAGAGAGGAGAAAGGGCTGGTCGGCAAGGAGATAAGGGGAGGAACAAGGGGAGGAAAAACCAGACCCTGAGTCTCTCTCTAGAACGAAAGGAACGGCCTGCCCTACAATCTCGTCTCCTCTCTAGAGTCGGTGGAGGAACAAGACTCTGAGACCAGCTCTGCCAGCACAGCAAGCGGGGGCGGCGCTCACCTCAGAGTTAGCCAGTTTGGGGTCATCAACCTTGGCCACGAAGTCGCTGGCCACGTGCTGCAGATCCTCCTCAGGGTGATACTCGTCATACCTGGACAGGTAAGGAACCTAGTCGCACAGCCCAGTCTGCCCGCACCTTCCCCAACCTGCCTCCCCACCCTGCCCACGGCATACGGTTCCTGCAGGGTTGGGAGGCAACAGAAACCTCTCTCCAGTTCACAACCCACGGGCCCTTTGGGCAGGCGTGGGAGAGCACTGGATTAGTTACACTTTTTTAACCCTCTGCTTTTCCAAACACAGCCGGGCAGGGAGGAGGAAAGGACAGCAGCACGCTCAAAATAAGGCGTGTGACGGGAGCATGAAGTGAAGAACTTCTGGTGGGTAATGAGGACTCTTACCTGGAACAGAAACACAAATTGACAGGAGCAACAATACAAGTGGAAATGTGAATAACTAAAGTGAAAAGGACACGAGTCGTAGGAGGCTGGGAACGCTGCCACTGGCTCCTTCCAAGGGACCCACAAGGAAGCGGACTCACCAGCGATCGGCGGTGGCTGCTCCCTCGGGTTCCCCCAGCCACAGCTTCTCCTCGGACTGCTCCAGATACTCCTCGGCCCAGCGGGCTGGTGACACAGACAAGGGCTCTGCAAGGAGCACAGGGGAGGGTCACAGGGTTCAATGTGAGTGGGAAAGTGACCCACACCCTCACCAGCCCTCAACCACGCCAGTGCGCAAGACACCATTACTCCCACAGAGACCTGTGGTCCAAAGAAAATCCCATGAAAGGTTCAATATCCTCTGCAATGGCCGATGCATCCCCAAGGGGCCTTGTGTGGGGATTATGTACCCAGAGACCCAACGGAAGGCTCCAGGACGGGTAGGAGCCAGACTCCTGCAGTACACAGAGCTCAGCGTCCTCCTCGGTCCGAAGCCAGGTCTCCCTCTGCCCGGAGCCACACCAGCCCATCAGAGCCTCCTCCCAACCGTGCCTCTGAAAAGCCGGGTGCTGCCAGGTGAGGGACACATGGTCTGCTCTTTCCATGGCAGCTTTTTTTTTTTTTTTTAATTTTTTTATCGAGATAAAACACACAAACATGAGGGTACAGAACCTGTGACCACTCAGCCGACACCTGTGCAGGAACACACCGCACCCCCAACACCACCACCAGACCGAGTCCCAGATTCAGACTCATTTTAGGCCAATGTTTAGGTCTAATTGCAAAATTATTTTGGAAGCTGTAGTGGCAAAGGGCACTGCGGTGACATCAGAATAAATACTGTCAGGGCACAAAGCAGCTGAGTGTGCTCTTTCTCAACCTCCAGGACTTCGTCCTTGTCCTGGAGACAAGGAGAAAACAAAACCAGAAAGACTAAACAGGCAGCACTCCCACAGGGTACGTGAGCACCCACGGCCTCGCGAGGCGGACACTGACAGCGCCTGGCTCTGCTCCCAAGCCCAGCACACATCACTGCTTTTAACTCCCGAGAAGGCAGACACGCCACTCAGTAACAGGTCCAACAAAACCTTCCCTGCCAAGACCTCAAAATCCAAAAAACAGAGGGCCCAGGGTATCGTCTACAATTAAAAGTGCGAGGCGGAGCCTATCTCTGGTCATGGATCCCGCCTCCTCGTCCAAGGACTCTCACCGACCATACTCAGACTCCGCTCACTTATCCTGCAGGTAGCACCTGCTCCAGCCACTCTGTTGTACAGGAAGGGAGTCTGGAAGGGGACACTAAACGCCTAGGCAGACCCCGCTCGCCACACTCCCAGGTCCCTGGCCCCGTGCTGGATGTCGTCCCTGCTCCTTTCTGTCCCTCTTCTCTCCAGTGTTTCACAGAAGCGTATTCTGGCCACGCAGACTCCTCGAGTCGAGTTGGAGGAGACACTCCCCAAGTTCCCAGGAGCATTTCTGTCAAACGCTCCTCACAAGGAGGGGAATCAACAAAAAAACCCACCAGGGCCAGGGAGTTAGCTCAGTGGTTCCGGCGCCTGTCTTGCAAGCGCAAGGACCTGGGTTCGATCCCCGGTAACCACATACCATACTGGGCATGGAGACTCACCCCAGCAGCAACCAGTACCACATAACACAGTGCTGGGCGTGGTGGCTCACATCTGTCATCCAGCACTCGGGAGGCAGAGGCAGGAGGATTGCTGTGATGTGAGTTGGAGGCTGAGCTCAGGGCCAGCCTGAACTACAAAGCGAAACCCTGTCTCAAAAAAAAGAAAAAACCAACAGCGCCTGGACTTCACAACAGACACAAAGCCCGTAACGAGAAAACCCACACGGAGGGAAGTCATCCTGAAATTACTGTCATCTGGCATCTGGCTGGATTTATTAGCCACAACACACACAATTCTCTGGCACTAGGAATTTGCTCCAAGAAGAATCAATACCAGAATAACAGCGGGCCTTCCAAGAGTCTAAGAAATCCTCACAGAAAGTCAGAGCCATCTGCACACATCTGAAAGAGAAGCAGCGACGGCCAGGTGGGAGGGCCTGTCCTGGGTCACAAAGGTCAGCAGGAGTCAACCGATACCCTGGACCCACCTCGGTAGGGCTCCTCACACAGTCTCTCCTTACGTATTTACTCCACCTAGGTCCAGCTCAGAATCCGGACTGGAAACGCGGAGCTTCCTCTTATCAGAGCAAGTTTGTGTTGCTTCACAGCCCCGAGGAAGAGGTACGCCCCTACCCTGGTTCAAACCCCAACTCCAACTTCGTCCACATTTCTGTTCCTTAACTATGAAACAGACACAGTGATGGGTGTCGCACAGGGGTTTCCATGAGACCAAAATAAGTGGTGACAAATGTTAGCAACTACCATTACCATCTACTCACAGAAAACCGAAAACAGCACCATTGAGACTGTCCCTTTTACTGCACAGCCCCTCCCGTCATCAGGAGAGGCTGGTTCTCTGCCGCTGTCCACTGCCTTTCCTCTGCACGTGCAGGATCACATCTCTCAATTATCCAACTGAGGCTGTCCAAAGTCAGGATGCTAAAAGATGTGTCTTCTCTTCAGAGCAGAGCAAACACAGGGTGCCGAATTACTGGGCCAGAAGACTTAGGACTGGAGAGACTCCCAGGAAATACGGCCGTCTGAAGCCTGGGCTTCACATAGTGACAGAAGAGCTCTGTAGCTTGGTTTTAATGATGCTTAAGCAAATGCAAAAATTGGGTAAGTGCACGCACACGTGTACACACACACACACACACACACACATACACACACACAATGGTTAGAGCTATAAGCTCTGTGGGCTGTAACAAGTCCCTGATTTTGATATTGAACATAACCAAAATATTATGACAAAATAACACCACAGAACTTTCCTATATGCTATTTTTGCTTTGCTGGCAACATCCTGTGAAACTATAGTTATTCCTATATAAAAAGTTGAACTAGAGCCAGGGACTTGGCTCACTGGTTCCGGCGCCTGCCTTGCAAACTCGAGGGCCAGGGTTCAATCCCTGGTAACCACATACAACAACACTGGGTGTGGAGATTCACGCCCACCAGCAATCAGTGCCACATACCACAGTGCGGAGTGTGGTGGCTCACACCTGTAATCCCAGCACGTAGGAGCCAGAGGCAGGAAGACTGCTGTGAGTTCAAGGCTGAGCTTAGGGCCAGCCTGAACTAGGCGAGACCCTGTCTCAAAAAAAAAAAAAAAAATTAAAATAAAGAAAATTGAGCTCCCAGGTGCCTCTTAAACTTGATTCTAGAATCCCAGCAGTAGGGTTTTCACGTGATAAGAATTTAGCTCAGCGTGGTGAAGTGCACCTGTGCAGCCAGCATTCGGGTTGCTAAAGCAGGAGGACTCAGAGCTGAGAGGCCAGCCTACACTGCACCGCAGTTCAAAGCCAGCCTGGACTGCACAGTGAGAGGAGCCTCAAATAAAATAAGATAGTGAGATTTTTTTTTAATGTGACCTTTCTGTTGTCTCAAAGTCTACTTGGCCATAAAGCAATAATTAATTACATCACTGCTACATCGGCCACGAGTGCTATGAGAAAGATCAAAAGAAATGAATGATAAGAAAACCAACTTCCTTCAGCTCTTTCTCCCACACTTCCATTCCTATTCATTTCTTTGCAAAGGGATATACTGCTCATTGAGGCAGGCACGGCTCAACTTGCCCCTGCCCCGCCGGGCCCACGTCCCTGCCTCTGGAACAGGCACAGTTCCAGCAGAACGTACAGAACATACAGAAGAAGGAAGAACATACAGCTCTCGAAGGAGAATCCAACAGGTAAGACAGGTCCAACACATTTCAGAAGTTAAAACTTACAACTTCACGGGTCGCAAGCAATTCCGAAAACTCTTAACAAAAATCTCATCCATCTTCAAGGCTCCCCATAGCACTGACTTGTTCATCTCTGAGCGACTAAGAGTGACTTGTGACCACACCATGCTACAGAACTCTGTACCCTCAAGGACAGCACTAAAGCCTGAGGTTTGTGCAACCACTCAAACATTTGATCTTTGCTACAGCTCAGGTTTTAACCTGAAGCAACTCCACAGGGAAGATCCTTGGTTGAGTGCAATGGTCATCCAAGTATGGACCCCAGAATAAAAAGACACGCACTCTAATGTCATCTCTGTCACCGAATACTTTGGGGAAATCTTTCTGAACCTCGATATCCTCGTCCACAAGGTATTAACATTCTACATGACAGGGGTTGAGCATGTGGCTCGGCGATGCCATCCCCCAGATTAAACAAGGTACATCAACCTGCAACGCGTCGTGTGCCAACCAAACGAGTTCAGATATGCAACTTTCAGCACCGTTAACGAACACAAGAGCACCTGCTCTCCTACCTTTACTCCAGCTATGGCTGGGAAAGTGTCTTGATTTATACAAAGATCAACAGAGTTTATTAAAGGTAAGTTTACTTATTAGATTTGGAGAATTCCTCTCTCGTGCAGGGAGGAAGACCTACCTTTAGCAAACAAAAGGACCTGTGATACAACTTCCTTCAGAGTCTAGAACAGCAGTTGTGAACCTACAGCAAAGTGCTGTTTTTCTTTTAAGATGTAAGATGTTAACCTCTGAGTTGCTTTTTCTAAACTACAACCTCAGTATTCAGGTTTAACTGCAGTGCTGGACTTTGCAATAAATAAGTGGGTTCTGGATTACAGTTTGGACACTCAGTCTCTAAAAGTTTCACCATTACTGGTATAGACTGTACCTTTCTCCATCTGCATCTTACTCTGTATTCTTGAGTTCTCAAAATGGAAAAGGGTGGACAATGTTTCTCTTTGTCAGTAACTGGAAAGAGGAAGGCAGAAGATAACTGTCCCCGATCCTGCTCCTCCTCAGACAGGCTTCCGCGAAGAATCAACCCCGGAATGCAGTGGGCAGGGAACATTCTCAAAGACAAAACATCAGGTTGAGACCCAAGAAAGATAAGCACAAGCGGGCCTGGAGAGTAACCAACGCTGCATCTACAAGGTCCGGATCACTGGAACCCAGGGCCAAACCCCAAGCACCGATTACTAACCCGAGTTACTCTGAGCTAGTTGCTTTGCCTCCAAACATCAATAAACTAAGATTAAAAACAGAAACTACCTCTAGGGTTCTCCTAGGGATTAAACAGATAATGCATTTCAAAGCTCTTAACACCAAGCCTAGGAGATATTGCAGTATGTAAATGCTAGTAGCTATTAGCCATTTTTGTCATCATAGTATGGCCCTTGCCCTCTAAAACCATAGTCATCCCTCTGTAGCCTGAGGGAATGGTCCTGGGTCCCGGGTGCTACACCTCAGATACCAAAATCTACAGAGCCTCAAGCCTCTTCCACATAAAAAGGCAAAGTATCTGCACACACCACACACCCTCTTAAATACTTTAAATCATCTTTTGATTACCTATAATACCTACTACAATATAAACGCTACACAACTAGCTGCCACATTGCTCAGAGAATAAGAAAATATTGTCTATATATGTTTAGCATTGAAAAGATTCAAATCTTTTCCAAATATTTTCAATCCACACTGGTTGTGTCAACAGATGAGGAACCCACAGACACAGAGGGCCTCTGAACTCCACAACCACACTTGCCAAGGCCTCAGTCCTTCTGAGGATGACGACCGCCAGACCTCAGGGGAATGCTCTTTGTCTTCCTAAGCAGCTCAATCTCCAGCTCCAATCCACTAAACTATGTAATAAAGAGGTGGACGTAAATCTCCACCCTCTACCCAACACCTCTTACCAGTTCAAACCCAGTCCTCTACTGTGCATTTCTCTAGTCGAGTCCCTGTTATCACCTAAGAAGGCGAAGTCCAGTGACCAACACAAACGCCAGGGCTCACCTGTAACTTCGGCGATGAATTCCTGGGACCAGTCAGTCTCGTTATAATCCTGAGTCACGTCCACAGCATCTCCAGCTGCGAGAAACTCCTGGGCCCAGTTCTCAGACAAGGCCAGGTCTGCCACTCCAGGAGCTTCAAAGTGACAGAGAAGAGTAAGGAAAAACAAAACACACACAGAACGTCCCCTCCCGCCTCAGAACTCTACGTGCAGGAAACACTGCCTCTTCCATCTCCCCCGCGCCTCAGTTCCTGGATGCTGGCAGCACCCAACTATGAAGCCAGGCCCTGCCTGCAAAGAACACTGTGCCCGCTCCTCAGCAGGCCCTAGACCCACCTCTCTGGGGAGCCTGCCGGAAGCTGGACTGTTCAATCTCCTGCATCTCCGCCAGAAGATCGTCCATCTTGAAGGTCTGAGGGGCACGGGACACAAGAGGTGCATTCTGATCCTGCAGGAATTCAGCCACCAACTGTCAAAAGAGATGGTGAAATGACCCTCAAGGTCAGAAACCCCCGAAAGAGACAAGGCTCACAGGACAGGAATACACATGTCAGATATAAGAAAAGGAAAACACAAACTAGAGAAGCAGATTTATAAACACCAAGATTTTTTTTTTTTTAATACTAGCAGGCAACGCTCATTTGGTCAGGAAGTCCAAAGGCTGAAATACTAGTAAACCCAGTTGAATGGTTTAAAAAAAAAATCACATCGAGCAAGAGAAAATGGGACAGAACGACTGCATTGTGTACCTCATCTTCGGAGGCCACTCCTAAAGGTTTGGAGACCTTAAAAAAAGAAGAGAATACGCAGCGATGAGACCACAGCACCTGAGTCACACGTGGGAGTCAAACCCCAGCTGCACCACTGGCCTGACCTTAAGCAAGTCACCAACCTCCCCTCGGCCTCAATTTCTGTAAAATAAGGCTCTTCATGTCACTGGGTGCCCAGGACTAAACACGAGCGCGGACCTCGCCCCCGCCACCTCCGCACACTCACGCTCTCGGGGGCCGGGGCTCCCGGGGGCCAGGGCCCGGGCCGCAGCCCCTCCTGCCGCAGGGCTTTGTCCTGGGTGAAGTGGCCGGCCAGCTTCATGAGCGGGTTGGCACCCCCGCATTCGCCCTCCACCAGCTCCCGCATTGCCATGGCGACCGCCGGTTCTCCGACGGGCACAGGTCGGCACCGAGGTCCTGCAGCCAGCAACTCTGCCGCTACCTGGAGGAGGTGGGCAGACGGCTGTCCCACTCGGGCCCGATGCAGAGTGGCCCGCACCCCGGGAAGCCGAGGCCCGAGCACCGGCCGGACGGGACCTGGCGCCGCCGACGGAGCCCGGCCTCCCCTGCGCCTGCGCCTCGCCGGGCGTCCCCTCCCCCGCCCGGCCCGTCTGCCCGGCTCCCGACCACCGCACCGCCGCAGCCCCACGGCCTCTGCCCACCCGGCCCGAGCGGCCCCCGCAGGGCCAGGGAAACCCGACCGGCCCCGCGCCCCGTGCTGCGCTCACCGCCGCGCGCCGCGCCGCTCGACCCGCCGGGGCACCGGAGCGTCTGGGGCCGAGCCGGGGGCGGGGTCGGTGTCAAGGGGCGGAGCCAGCTTTAAAGGGGCAGTGGCCGAGGCGCCGCAGAAGTCGCGTGTGGGCGGGGCCTCTGACGGCGTCGAGGCGACGCGAAGAGAGGAGCCGCGAGTGTTAAAGGGGCAGGGCTCCTTAAAGGGGAAGTCTCGGAGGGTGGACTGCGCTCTGGAGGGACCTAGGTCGCAGGAGAAAAGCAGATCCAAAGTGGTCTTCTAGGCTTTGGGCGGGTAGCCGAGGATGCGGAATTCTGTGCTCAGCCCATCCTAGCTCCTCTCTGGGGGCGCAGTGAGACAGAAGTGAACCTTGCCCTTCAGGGCCTCAGTTTCCCCTCTCAGTCCCCCTGATGGATCTAACCAAGCTCAGCTAAGAGGAAGGTCTTAACACGAGGTTTTCTGCGGCTCAGCTCTCTAGCCTCCAGCTGCCTGGGCCCGCCTCTCCCGGCTTGGCCCTGCAGGCCAGCGTCCCGGTTCCAGGAGAGGTCCGCTCCGCGTCCTCGGTCTCCGAGCAGGGGGAAGTAGCGCTGGGTGATGACAAGTTCCGGAGACGAAAATAGGGTCCGACGCAGCCCGCGACCTCAAGCTGCTAACGTGCAGGGCAGGTGCACCGTGAACCGCTCCCGGTCCCCTCCGTCCCCGCTGGGTCAAGGTCACGATGGCCTTGTTCCCAGCGCCCCAGGCTGGGAGAGCAAGGAAGCCAGGCGACATGCTTTAATCACGGAGTGGGAGCCCAAGCCTCAGGCTCCACCATCTGCTGCAGAACTGGCTCGGGTGCCCAGCCTCAAGGTCACCGGAAAGGAACACCGCCCCTGGGTACCCAGCTGGGGTCCAAAACCAGACGATTCCGAGCGGATGAGCTACACTGGGTCGCGCCAGGAAGGCAGAAGTAACGGGTCGCCCCGGCGCGGAGTGCGGGAGAGGCGGCAGGAGACAGCAGGCGGCGCTCCGAAGCAGGCTCGTGGCTGTCGTCTTGCAGATTTCCTAGGACCCTCGCGGATCCTGCAGGGCGTGGCTGAGTAAACGCAGCCCCGGGAATGGCAGGCAAACCACAGAACGTTTCTGTGGAACGTGTCTGCTCTTTCTTCCCTCTTCGCCGTCTCTCAGACGCCCTGATCTCTCTCCCCTTTTTCCTGGAGATTGCGATCTCAGCCCTTCGTGTCCTCTGTCCCCACTGAGAGGAAAATGCCTCGAACTTAGTAACCTAAACCACACCAAGGAGGAAGGGATGCTGTCTGGAATTCGCGACCTTTAAAAAGAGGATCCCTAGAGAAAGCAGAGTTTAACTGATGTGGTAAAATGTCAAGGCAAACAGTTTCCATGTACCTGTCCTGGGAGAGTGGTAGTGACAATGGGTGTTTATAGAAGGCTCATTAAAATGCAGGACTTCACTAAATACTTTACGAGCGTACAGTGCACAGCACTCCTGGAAGATGGATATTAATGGTCCCACGTCACAGACAGTAAGGCTTGCTCAAAAGCACACACAGAACTCCAGAGCCAGCTCCTTACACCAGGGGGCCTCTCGGTGGTAGAGAAGTCGCGTTTACAAAAGTTAAAGGGCCACTCCTCGCAGCTTCCCACTCCCGGGACTGAACCCAGGGCCTTCACACCGCGCTACGACCTCAGGCCCTTTTTTTTTAATTTCTACTTTGAGACAAGGTCTCACTGATGGCTGAGTTGTCCCGGCTCGGCTGAAACTCGCGATCCTCTCTCTCAGCCTCCACGCTCTGGGATTCAGGGGCGTGTTCTTCCCTGGGGCGAGCTGACCCGAGAACTCTGATCCGGGCAAAGAATTCTTCAGAGGACCTGCCGTGGCCCCATGGGTGCTGACTGCCAGAGCCATGTGTTTATCTAAGGTTTAGTTTACTGAAGTTCTAGATTTGAAATCCTAGTTTTGTTTGAATCAGGTTCAACTTTAAGTCATTCTTATTCTATCCGTAAAGAAGTAATTTAATAAAATAAAAATATATTTTACTTCAACATTTGTTTTTTTCTTTTTTGGTTTTTTTTGTTTGTTTGTTTGTTTTTTGTTTTTTTAGCTGGGGTCTCACTAAACTACTGGCTTTGCTGGTCTCAAGTTCAAAATCTTCCAGCCTCAGCCTCCCACCACACCTGGCTTAATTCAAATTTAACAGGTTAAGTTCCTCTAAGTGTATTATACTTACTATGCATTACACGTGTTAAGTACTTTTCAAATGCTGACTTAAGTAATTCTTAAAATAACTCTAATAAAAATAATTATTCCCATTATACAGATGAGGAAATTGAGGCAGAGGTGAAGGAACTTGACCAGGGTTTGAGTAACAGTACAAAGCTGCGCGCGAAGCTAAGCCAGCACCGTGAAACTGTCTGTGGAGGGCAGCAGTACACATGCCTGGCCCTGGAGTGGCTACTCTGCTGTGCTGTTGTATTGTGGCAGCAGCCGTGGAATAACTGTGCCGCCTTCCAGTAAAACTCTTGTGACTTTGGGGTTTTATTTTTGTTTTTAAAGGAGAAGAGGTTTATTTGGCTTCTCTACGTTGGGTTTGGGTTTTGAGACAAGTTCTCATTATGTTGTGCAGACTGAACATGAACTCTTTCTGTGGGCCAGGCTGGCCTCAAACTAAGCTAATAATTTTTTCTATTAAACTTGTTCCTCTTCACTTTCCAAATTCGCCCGCTGGCATGACTCACTCATCTTGTCTCACTCGTGGCTGGTGTCCCTCGGGAGGTCGGGTATCCACCCGGGTTCCTAACTGAAATGGCCGTCACTTCTCACGCACTGCCGCTTCCCTAATCAGGACCCTCCGTCAGCTCGTGTCTGAAGTAATCTGTGAGTAACTTACCTTCCTGAGCCCACAGGTGCGGGGAGGACAGGCCTGTGCCCCGCTGGCCTATTTCCGAAAGGGTGAAGACAGGTGAGAGCGCGGTAGGGACAACTAACACTTTTAGGTTGCTCTCTGTCCAGAGTGCAGCTCTGGGAACCATTCTGCACATGTGTGCTAGGATTTCCTACAACATATAGTGGGCAAAGGTAGCCCACTAACGCAAGATGTTAACAACAGGGGGAGGCAGAGGTGGGGGAGGTAGACATGAACCCCCTGCTTTCTCTTCATTTTTCTGTCAACCTAAAACCGTGCTTTAAAAATTAAGTCTCCTTTTTGAAATTAGTGAATATAGAAACTAATGCATTCTATAAAACTAATAAATGTATTAAAAAGAAGAGGGGCCAGGGATTTAGCTCAGTGGTTCTGATGTCTGCCTGGCAAGCCCAAGGTCCCTAGTTCAATCCCCGGTAACCATATAAAACAATGCGGGGTGTGGCGACTCAGGCCCACCAGCAACCAGTAGCACATGGCATAGTGCCAGGTGTGGTGGCTCATGCTTGTAATGCCAGCACCTGGGAGGCAGAGGCAGGAGGATTGCTGTGAGTTTGAGGCTGGCCTGGCCTACAGAGTGAGTTTAGGGCCAGTCTGAACTACAAAGCAAGACCCTGTCTCAAAATAATAATAATAATCCATTAGAAAACTTAATTAAGCTAGACATGGTGGTGTATATAATCCCAGCCTCTGGAAGGCTGAGGCAGGAGGATCACAAGTTTGAACCCAGTGAGATCTGGCCTGAAAATGAAAAATATAAAACACAGATATAGCTCAGTATAAAGGCACTAGGTTCAATTTACACTATTGCAAAAACAAATAGAAAATGTAGCCGAAGGGTCAGAAAGAGCAGAGGTATTGACATGAAAAGTAAGAAATGATAAGGAGAAAATAAATAACAGAAGCTAAAAACGGTTTTTTCAGTTGTGAAACTTCTTAGCATTGTCCCAGGTTGAGCTCCCTGATGTTACGACTTGTGTCTCACTGTCCCCCTGAGGCCTCGGGGTGTCATGGGCAGGCTTTTCAGAGGTGGCTGGACCTAGAGTGTGTGATGCTGCAATAAAGGGCGTGTGATTACTGCACTAGCCTACTGTTGTTTGGCACAGTTCTGGCTGCAGATGACAGCGAGACCCACCTGGGTGTGGGGGGCGCCACCCAAAGTTTAGGTAGCCCTGAAAGGATAAAAGGGAGAGATGGGTAGCAGCTGCTGCTGCAACTTCACCGTTGGCTGCTTTGCTGGCTTCTGCCTGCCACAGACTGGTCTCCTCTGCGATGCCCCTCCGCCAACTAGCAACTGAAACCTCCACACACTGTAAGCTACAATAAACCTTTTCTCCTTTACTTTGGGTGCTGGGAATTTTGTCTTAACAATGAGTAAATAACTGAGACATCTGGGAAGCAGACTTGAGCAAAACTTACATGCACAAAGTGGATTAGAGAGTGCTTCGGGATACAAACCTGCCATGGAACAAAGAAAGAAGGTCTCCAGCCAAGTCGTAGCAAAGGCTGTGGTGAAAGGTACCATTCACATAGCCTGTATCTAGGTCGTAGGTCACCAGCCCATGGAGTATCACAGGAACAATATTACCCAACCCCAGAAATTCTGGAATTACAGCTGGATGTAGTTCCCGACGAGGACTTAGGTGTATCCCCTGAGAGGGGAACAAGTGGACTCTGTAAGAGAACAGGGTGAAATAAATGATTTGTGGCCAGAAGATAACGATTGCCAAAACTACCAGCTGATTACTGAGCTCCATGCCTTCACCTCATGTATACCTGGCTAACACACATTTCCCAACCTGTCTGCGGTCAAGGTGGCCACGTGACCAAGCATTAGCTATGGAACATGAGTGGAACAGGAAGGGCCTCTTCCAGGCCTGGCTTGTAAAATCCTCCAGGTGCCACTATGCTCTGACCCTGGCCCTTTCCAGTATAATACAACCCTCCATGCAGTGGGCCTGGTGCTGCACCTGCCTGGCAAGTTCCAGGTCCTGAGTTCAATCCCCCATACCACAAAAGAAAGCAAGAAAGAAAAAGAAAGGAAGGAAATGTCAGAAGCATCAGATGGAAATAGTCTAGGTTTCCAATTCAAAAGTGATTCTCCCAAGGAAAACAGTGCTCCCTAAATCCAGGACAAAACTACACCATCTAGCCTCGCATGCCTGCGGAACATCATTTCTCTTCTGAAACTTTTGGGACCAAGTATGTTTTGGTATACAGAACTTCACGGATCAGGGTGAGGTAACACAGTGTATGCCTTTCATGCTAGTCTATGTTGATTACATCCCCCCGACCCGGAGGTCTGGATCAGCACCCTACAACTGATGTTTCTTGGAAAAATTAATGAAGAGTTGAAGATGAGATGAAGTCTGAGATGAAGCTCTGAGATGAAGTCTAAACGTAGCCTCCAGAAAGTATAATTTACCCCAGGAAGAGTTCAAAAAGGTGTTATTACAAATGAATTTTGGCATTAAAACCATTTAAAAGTTTATTTCAAACGTGTTTGGCTTTCCGAGCTCTGTGGGTTTCAGAACCGCAGGCGTAACTGTGTACCAGAGCCCACATGCTCCGAAGTCTCCAGAGAAGACGGTGAATGGAAGCGACGTGCTTTAAGCGTAGACTATGCCAGAAACTGAAACTACACTCCTGGGAGAAGGTTCTCCAGCCCCAGAGGTCGGTGGGGCCGAACGTTCACATCCTACCGGCCGCTGCTCAGTCACATGGCCGCCGGCACCACAGAAGCATCTGGGAAATGCGGCTTAGCCGTGTGCCCGCCTCACACCACAGTGCAGGTGAGTGAGCTAGACAGTCTCTGCCCAAGTCCCCCTTCTGGCCCCATGTCATCCATGCTGGGGGCTGAGCGTGAATTTGACCGAAGGATTCTACGACCCGGTGGCTGGTACATCTATGTCAGTCTTCCTCTAGTCACCCCACTATGACTGAAGTGAACCTGGTCCTGAACTCACTCGGCCATCTCGGGGGCCATCTTGTCTTCATCTCTCAGATTTTTTATCCCATTACTGTATCTGAACCAACATCTGATATAGGTAATATATACATACTCCATTGTTGTGAATATTTTCAGCATGTGATAGGTACAGAGAAGACTATTTCCAGTTACCTAGGTTTTAAATTAATAGTTAATTTATGGAAATGTTATCACTAGAAAACCTGATTTTGCTTAAGCCTCTAAATTCTGTGTATAAATGTACTAAATGTCATGTTTTTCTTAAAAATCACTTCCACTTCTTTGATTGATGTTTAACTCAACTTGAGCGGATTTAAATTCCCTTAACAATTAGTCCCATTTACAAACTTGGTAACATTTCCCTAACTATTTTAGGCCATATTCATATGCTTCATTTATCTGATAGTTTTCCTTACACAATTCAAGGCAGACAAGGTAGACTTACAGTTCTTACATGCAAAGTTTTTCTTACAGCTTAAGCAATTCTTATAAATCTCCTTTGTCATTTTCAAATGTTTGATTTGTCTTATATGTTTCTAAGCTTCAGTAGCATCATATGCTTTCAATTATAAATTGTCAGTCTAGGGCCAGGGATATAGCTCAGTGGTTCCGGCATCTGTCTTGCAAGCCCAAGGGCCTGGGTTCGATCCCGGTAACCACATAACAATACTGGGCATGGAGACTCACCCCAGCAGCAACCAGTACCACATACCACAGTGCCGGGCGTGGTGGCTCACGCCTGTCATCCCAGCACTCGGGAGGCAGAGGCAGGAGGATTGCTGTGATGTGAGTTTGAGGCTGAGCTCAGGGCCAGCCTGAACTACAAAGCGAGACCCTGTCTCAAAAAATAAATAAATAAATAAATAAATAAATAAAAATTAGAAGGACAGCGCAGATTTAGCTCAGTGACACAGCACCTGCCTGGAAATCTCGAGGTCCTGAGTTCATTCTCTGGTGCCAAAGAAACCCAAAAGTAGGGCAGTGGGTGTAGCTCAGTGGCAGAGTAGCTGCCTGGCATGTACGAAACCCCCAATTTGGCAACAGCACTAAAAAAAAGAGACAGAAAAAACTACAATGCCTGTTACGAACTACATGTGTCCTCACACCCACTCCTTGTGTTAGAACCTTAACCTGTGATGTTGTGTCGTTAGGAAGCACAGCCTTTGCGAGTGGCTGGGTCACAAAGGTGAAGGGCTCAGTGGCCCCCTAAAAAGAGGTGTGAACTTTCTCCTCTCTTCTCCCTCGTACGACAGGACACAGAAAAGAAACTGATCTTCTACAGGCCAAAGAGAGGCGTCACCAACACTGGATCTGTTCCACCTTATCTTGGACTTCCTGCACCCAAATCTATAACAAATCAGCGTTTGTAATTTAAGTCATCCTTATGTTTGGCACCAAAGCATCTGCCAACACTTCACCCAGTCACAGGTGGGGCTTTTCGGAAGTGGCTGGATCCAGGCTGTGTGATACCAGGACTGATTCTGACATGATCTTAGGACCAAGGGTGCTGCCCCCTGTTGGGCAGCCTAAGTAGCATATAAAAGACCAGAGGAGGGCCTAGGTACCATGGCTTGCTGCTCATCCTCTACTGCTTGCTGCCTTGCTGCCTTCTGCCTGCCATGACCCCCTCCCAGCCCTCCACCGTGCCATCTGGCGTTAGAGCCAGCCAACTGAGACTTCTCCAGACTGCGAGCTAAGGAAGCCTTTCCTCTTTAACTTTAGATTTTGGGAACTTTGTCCCAGAGAAAATGAGAAAAGTAACATGGTCGTGTAGTCTGAAATATTGCACAACAGCAGCCCAAACTGATGGTGTCAGCTTTCTGTCAGTATCACAAAATACTTGAGATTATTGACTCATCAACATAAAAAGGTTTTTGGCCTCCTGTTTCTCTTAGGCCTCTGGTGGCAGTGACACATGGCAGTGGCAGGAAATAAGTGGCAAAGCAAACAGATCACCTTACGGCCAGGAGGAAAAGGAGGACGGAGGAAGGGCCCAGGATCCCGCATTCTCTCTGTGGTCACCTTTAATAACCTAAGCACCTGCTATCCTAGGGACCACTGTGTACAAATTCCACCACCGTCCAGCAGCATCGCCCTGCCACTGAGCCCTAACACACGGGCCGCTGAGGGGATATTCAACCTTCGCACGGTGGCAGGGTCACTGCCGCAAAACAGTGACTTCATCGGACTGAAGAGAAGAACAGGAACGCCACAGACACACGTGGCTAGTGGAGATCTGCGTCTGCTGCCTGCTGTTCACATCAGCAGGCCATCTTTCGCGTTGTTTTCCATCCTATCTTCGATACACGGCTGCTCTTGCGCCTCTCTGGAGCCCAGCAAAGTGGCCTCACCTAACGAGCTCAACACACCCTTTGTATTTTCTCCTCTCACTATATTCTCGGGTCCGCCAGTGACTTCTGCATTCGTTTTCCACTACTTTAGCAAATTCTTGAGGTAATTTGCTTTTTAAAAGAAACGATTTATTTTAGCTCCAGATTTGGGAGGGTTCGTCCATGGTCGGGGCCTCATTGCTTTGGGGCCTGTGACAAGGCAGCTCGCAGTTCCTTGCCTGAGGCAGGGGAAGCTGCTCACCTCAAGGCACCCAAGAAGGAAAAGAGAAAGATACCAAAGTCGCACAGCTCCCTCCTACCTCCCAGCCATGCCCAAAGACCGAGCTCCATCCCCTGGCCCCACCTGGGAAAAGCCCACCCACCGCCCAGGCCCCACAGGCTGGGCATTTGGGTGATACTTCTCCAAACCTCCTACCCCTTTCACAAACCCTTAACTATCTTCCAAGTCCTTCGCCCTTTCTTCCAATGAAATCTCTCTCTTCCTTTATCTTAGTCTCTTTCTTTTCTTTCAGTTTTCTGTTGTTCTCCTCCCAAGAACGAGACCAAATTCTGTAATTTCGTCAGTGTGGTATTTTTAACTCGTTCCCACTTGATCCCTGAGCAAATCTGATTCTTAGAAAGCTCTGAACACAAGCATGATTAAATGGTGTGCTCCGCCTTTGGGTTTGCAGTAAGTTCAGTCACCTCTCTCCTGACAAGAAAACGGCACGGAAGGGACCCCTATCCCTTCTCATCTTTTCAGTGGCAATAAAATACATCCCTCTTCGTAACTCAAGCCACCGTCTGAGTCTCCAAAATTCCACTCCGCAGTCAAGGGCTGTCCAGTTAACAGAGTGATTATAAAATTTACAACCCCAGTGCCCGCCGGAGATGGAAAGGGTAACTCAGGAGCTTGTGGACGCGCCTCGCGAGCTGAGACAAGGCCCCTCCACATCTGACTTCCATCTGTCCGGTGATACGGTTCCTAATCACGGTAAGAGATGGAGCCAGACGTGGCTTAGGGACGCCTGAGTGACAGCGCTCACACACATCTCAGGAGTGGAATCTCGCGAGACTTTGTGCTGCAGGAATTTCATCAGCACCAGGACGGGGACAGTTCTTTCCACCCCCTGACAGAGACGAAGGAATCACTTACACGTGCACTTCAGAGTGGCAGTTGGGTTCTATTGTTAAAAAAGGAACATTTCTACATTGTTGGTAGGAATGTAAATTAGAACGACCACCATGGAAATTAGTGTGGAGATTCCTCAAAAAACTAAAAATAGACGTTCCATCCAACCCAGCTATTTCTAGATATCTTCAAAGAGTCACAGATATTGCATTACAGTGATATATCATAGCCTGTTTATAGCGGCGCAATTCATAATAGCTAAATCTTAGAAGCAGCCAGTATGCCCATCAACAAGCAAATGGATAAAGAAACTGTGCTATTTAAACACAATAGAATAGTACTCTGCCATCCAGGAGGACAAACTTCAGGCATGTGCAGGAAAATGGACAATGTTGAGACACAGCAGATAGCAAGCTTGACTGTCACATTGTTTCTCTTACACAAGAACCACAAAATATAAATAAGAAGCATACCAAAGGACAGGTAACAGAAAGTGGAGAAATAGACCTTTCCCAAATGTGAAAGAGATCAAAAGCTAGGAGGGGAGGGGAGAGGGATGAAACAAGAATTCAGATGTACCTGTCCCCCCTCCTGGGGGCAGCGGGAACGTTATGTACTGTAAACGTTTACTAATAAAAACAAAAGAAGTAAAAGATCAAAAGGACTCTGAAGCGTGGGACTTGAACTCAGGCCTCACGGACAACAAGAGGAGCCTCCTTGGCTGAGGGTCCCTCGAAGCCAGGACGGACTGTCAAGCGCAGACCCGTGAGGCCGGGTCACTGGCCCAGGCAGCTGAGCATCGCCAGCTCGCAGGCACAGGGATGAGGGCCGCAGCCCGCGCCCCGCCCGTGTTACCTCCTCACCCTGAGGACTCGCCTCGCGCCTGTGCAGGGCCATGGACCAACCCGCCCTTCCGTTCCTGCCCACAAATCAGAGGCCGTCTCCACGGGGCCTCTGCACCCTTACCAGCCCCAAACCCAGAGCCTCGCTCCGGGAGGAGGAGCGCACGTCCTCAGCCCATAGGTGCTTTTGCTGAAAACACACCCTGAAGGGGAGGCAGGAGCGAGCTGCGGAAGGAGATCGGGGTGGGTCTCTGACGGAAGAACAGGTCCCTGCGGACCGGAATCCAATCCACCAGTCACAAGGCTGCGCCTTTCCTAACAAAGCCAGCTCCGCTGCATCCCAGAATCCCCATCCCCCTCCTCCTGCCACCGTCACTAGCTAAATTTAGGCCCTGTCTGTCCTTTTCCTGTAGGGCAAGGGTATTTTAGGCTCTCTGCAATGTGGTGTCGCAGAGAGGAAGGGACTCCAGCGTGCCGCGGAGGTAACTGCGGCTCCGCAGTCTGACACCCATCTCTCCTTCCTCCTCCTCCCACCTGGGGCAGCCAGAGGAGCCCCCGAGTGTGTGCAGAATGGGGGTGAGGAAAGCTGGGGTTCAGGGAGCCAGCCGGGCACAGCCGCCCTCACTTTGTGGAGGTGATGGGGTGACGGCCCTGGCCTGCCCCAGGAAAGCCGCACTCTGGCAAATGTGGAGAGTGAAGCACCGCGCGGCACCTCAGCTGCAGGGCGGGTTCCAGGCTCAGGACGAGAGCGCGGCAGTGCCGTGCCCACCTGCCCCAAACCACAGACAAGGTTACTGGGGTCTCAGGTCTGGTTCCAGGGGGAGGACCGTGCATCGCTCCTGAAATAGGAGTCCATGTGTCTGCTGCGGCAGCCCCGCTCTCCCCCAAGCACGGTGCTTTTTACTAGGCACCTTTTAAGCAACTAATTAATTTTCATTGCAGAGTGGACTTGAGAGGAAAATAGCCTCCTACCGCAGGAGGAAAAACGCGAGCGAGGACGAGAGAGATGTGTTTACTGTTCCTAATTAAATCGGGAATAGGTGAACTGCAAACCCTGCCAAGTCCTGAGATCCCGAGGCCTTGCCAGCCTCTAGCAGGAGATTTTGAGCAACAAGATAAAAACCCATTTGGACTCGTGCCTGCTGCCCTTTTCCTCCATCAGCAGACTAGGCATCTCGTCTCATGCCAAGTGCTGTGTGTGGTTCCTACACACCAGTGTGTGTGTGTGTGTGAGAGAGAGAGAGAGAGGCAAATACAGAGAGAGACAGAGACAGAGAGAGAAGAGGATGAATCGGCAACTGAGAGCTTAAGTTTGGGGACAGTGACGTCACACGGAGTGCAGCATCTTCCCTGGGCCTCCAGGCCCTCATGCCCAGCCCACGGTGGCATCCTTGCCTGCCCAGATGTCACACAGGAAGAAGGTAGAAATTTGGGGCCGGGTCCTGAGGCGTCAGATCTGAGGATGAGGAGGAGGGACGGGAAGGCCGTGAGAAGTCATCCAGTCAGCAGTTCGGACCGGAGAGCGTCCCGGAAGCTGCTGTCAAATGGTTGGACCCAGAAGAAGCCCACACTCGGCTGGGACGGCTGGCCCGGGAAGGCCCGAGACTGGCCAGGTGCTACAGACCAGGCTGCCTCCCAGCAGGCAGGTGTGCACACACAGGGAGGGGACAGAAGCCACAGCCAGCTGCCCTGTCCCGAGCCACTCCCAGGCCCCTACACCTGCACTGAAGATAAATAGACTCAGAGCCCCAGGTCTCTGTCAGGTAGGAAGCTGTGAGGGTCAGGAACAGAGGCTTCCACTCTGCATGCGAAGCTGTGATCTCGGAGATGGGTAGTGCGGACAGAGGATGAGAACTCAGAGATAAAAAGACGGAGAAGAGGCGGACAGACGCGCAGCAATTCAGAACCACGGACGAAAACCCTGTCAAACTCCGAGAGCTAAAGCTCCCCCCAGTCAAGGCTCTGATCTTCACCTTGACCTCCAGAGAGGTGTCGTCATGGACTGTTACGAAACAGCCTGGCATCCACTCCGACCATGACCTGAGCGGCTGTGACAGAACATCTGATTGGCTGACTTCTGTCCCCTGACCTAGGGCCGGTGGCCACCCACGCTCTTCCCACCAGTGAGTCCTCTGAATCCGAGAACCACACTGGGCCTCACTCGCCCTTCCCTGCACCCCTACCGTGTGCTGGGCCTGTGGGAGTTACAGAGAATCCATGCGGACCGTGCCGCAGCCCACGGGACGCGCTGTCACGGAGGAGTGACCAAGGGACACAGGCTTCCCAGACTTCTCTGCACTGGGGCTTCAGCAATCAGATTACTGGGCACACAGGGGATGGCACAGAAGGAGCAGGACACACAGCCACAGGGCAAGAAAGAGCCAGTGACCTTGGAAGCGCAGCAGTCAGGCCAAGGCGGGGGGGGGGGGGGCTGGCACAGGGGCCAGAGTCAGGGGCAGACCGGCAGACCGGGAGCAGCCTCAGGGCAGAGCAGGAGGAAACAGGGAGGGCAAGTGGCAAGAGAAAAGTCCTACCAGAGAGGTCTTCAGGGGCAGCAAGGACAGGGCATAGACATGGAAGGTGGCAGAGGGAGGAATCCTCAGGGCTTGGGTAACCGGGTGAAGGAGAGAGGGGCAGGACAGTGGAATCAGAGCAAAGGTCGGGATGAGGCGCAGGATGCCAGGTGAAGCCACAGGTGTTGGAAATACCAGTCAGGAAGAAGCTGGGCGAGCAGGAGGCCACCCGGTGGAGCCAGGGTCGTGCGGACATCAGGCAGAGCGGAGAACTTCACCACCACCGGGCAACCGAGTCACAGGGCACTTGAGAGACCCCGGCGGTTCTCCGACTCCCTCATCCACAGAAGGGGACCAACGTGGACGCCCAGGGCCTCCCGAGGCAGGGACTCCCACCCGCGTTGGCAGTTCTAGTTCTGTCCTGAACCACCTGGGTCTCACTCAGTCCTGGGCCAACGGAACCGAGGCTCAGGCTGAGGCCACTGAGCCACAGGCCACGTGCAGCTTGGCAAGGGAAGCTCCAGACCCCTTTGCTCCAAAGAGCAGCACACCAACCCTCTTAGACTTCTGCGCTAGATGCCTACAAGCTCTCGGCAGAATGTTCCAGAAAATGCCGAAGTGGCTGATAGTGTCCCCCACAGGTCCCTGGTGTCTGCCCGGGTGTCCTGGGTCTCCTGAGTTGCCCTCATCCAGGGTATTGAAGCCAATAAGAGCCTCTTCCCTTCCCAACAGCCAGGTGTCCTGCTGATGCCCACTGCTGCCCCTCGCCTCGGCCCCGCCGAGGCAGCCGGGTGACTCTGAAACCCGGGACCCCCACCCACACCAGGATCAGGCAGGCCCGCCGCAGCTCCTGCAGCTGGTTTTGGTTGTTTTATTTGAAAACCCCAGGGTGTGCCCCTCTCTTGCCACACCCATCCCCTACCCGGCCCAGGACACGACAATGCCACACGCACACACACACAAGGCTGTGAGCTGCACACAGGGACAGGGGTTGCACTCACGACAACATTGAAAAAATATACATCATATATAATACACCAGGGCTCCTCTCCCCTCCCCGGCCGCCACCCAGCCACAAGCTGGCCAGGGGGGGCTGCGGGGCTGCGGGACCCCAGGATTTCAAGGGCAGAGGAGGAAAGAGGGCAACAAAGGAGGGGCCTCGGGGAAGTGGAGCAGGGGGCGGGTCCCCAGATTGAAGAGGAAGGAGGGGCGAGATCAGGAGCACAGCAGGGCAGGCCCGGCGGCCCCGGGTCTGGGAGCACAGCGGAGAGCAGGGCAGGCAGAGCCCCCAGCCCCGCCCTGCCCGGCCATGGCTCTCGATGTCTCCTCAGGACAGGGCGGGGCCAGCTGGGGGAGACAGACCTGCTCGAGCAGAGGGGCCCTGCCATGGGGGACAGAAAGGGCTACTGGGGTCTTCCAGCCCCCCCCCAGGTGCCACAGGAGCAGCCAGGGAAGGGAAGGCCCCAGGCAGGGGCAGGAGGAAGAGGGCAAGGGCGGTGCCAGGAGCACCACCGGGCTCCGAGGCTGAGGGACGGCTGTCCGGCTGACCAAAGCCACCTCCCCTCAGTCTCTCTTCTCCCAGAATGTCCTTGTTTCTCTCCCGCAGTCGGCTCAGCACACAGGACTCCTGCGCTGTGCAGGGGCGCCTTAGTAGCGGTGTGGGGGACCCTCGATGATGCGCCTCTCATCGCTGCTCGGGGAGTCCGCCGCCTCCGAGTCACTGCTGTCCTCGTCCTCCTGCTGGACCCCGGCCGCCCCCGCCACACAGGCCTGCCGATTCTGGTAGGACTGGACAGCAAGAAGCACAGGAGGTGGGTGGGTGGCCTGGCCCAGCCCACAGCCTCTCTCCAGCCGCGCTGACCTCCAGCACAGAAGGTCGCTCCCTGGGGCCTGTGCTGAGCCCTCCGTCCCCAGCACCACTCACCTCCATGGGGTTCACGATGATGGTGAGAGCGGAGTCATCCCAGAAGAGGTCTGGGTCCTTGGGGTCACTGGAGGCCCCCGGGGGCCCGCCAGTCCCTGCGACGCGGCGGTGAAGGGAGTGGACGCGCACGAGGCCCAGGACGACCATGAGCACCAGGAAGCCCACACACACCACGATGATGAGCGTCGCAGCACTGGGGACCACTGCAGGGAAAGCAGGCAGAGGAGGGTGTGGGGTGTGGCCCAGGTGCGGCACTGGACGGGCAGAGGCTGCCCGAGGACAGGCCCGCCATCCGAGGGAGCCCAGGACAAGTCAGCAGCCTGACCGGGAAGATAAACAGGCACCAACAAGGGCGGGCGGAGCAGGTTCGGCAGGACCAGAGAGCTGGGCAAGGGCGGCGAGGGCCAGGAGAGGGGCACTCCTGACTGGCACCGCAGTGACAGAGGACAGCAAGGACAAGGTCTGCCCGGGGAGAGGTCCCGGGAGAGGGGACAGAGAGGGCAGCCACGAGCACTTGAGTGAGGCAGGAGCAGACGCAGGCTCCAAAACCCCAAGGCTGGGGACGGGCCCCAGGGCGGGGAGCAGCCCCCTCACTTACCCACCTGAGCCAGGCCCATTCCTGCTCGAGGGCACCTCCCTCCTCCTCGTGGGCTCAAGGCTTCTGGTCTCGCGGGGCATTTGCTCCCTCCCGGCCTCCCCCGGACGTGTCCCGGCCTCCCCCTCCACACTCCCCTCCTTCCCGCCCCTCAGCCTCACTCTGATGCCCAGGTTCAGAGGTATGTGGACCCTAACAGGCAGCGAGAGGCGGAAGGGCACCTGTACCCGCACGCGGACCTGCGAGCTGATGGTGGACAGGCAGACATGCATGCACAGGTACAGGCCCACGAAGCACACACGGGCACACAGCTTGACAAAGGTCACCACCCCCCACACCTGAGCCAGGGACCTGCCAGCCTGCACACCTGCCCTCACCATCCACCTGGCCGCCTGATCGAATATCGGAATTAATGGGATGCATCTTAGCATCTCCAGAAAGGCGCGGAGGAGCCACAGGTGCAGAGCCACCCAACTCCCTGCCAGCTGCGCAGACCAAGCAAACCCCCGCAGGACGACATAAGCAGTGCAGGCCTGGGCCGTGAGCACCGTGGAGCAGGCCACCATGGACAAGGCCCGGCCCACCGTCAGCACACACACGCACAGCTCGCGGAGAGACACAAGGAAGCACAGCAGGGAGGTCTCCAGCCCCAGGGACAGCACGTGTAGCCAGAGACCCCACAGGTGCAGCCACAGGCCCAGGGCCTTCCTGGGCAGCTGGGTCACAAAAGGCCACATGAGGACACTCGGTCCCCTGCTAAGGGGCCAGTCCACGTGAGTGCTGCACAGGCAGGCCACCGGGCGCACACTGCATCCCTGCCCGCCCGCCCAGTCACCTACAGCCTGAGACGCACATCGAGACAGAGCACAGCGGAGCAGCACACAGCCCACGAGCCCCCCACAGCCCTCTGCAAACGACCTCCTCACCAGCCACCGGCACACGCACACTGTCCCCCACTCCAGCGCAGGCAAGTGTGTGCGGAAAGCCTGCCTGGGTAGCACTGCCAGCCACACACCTCCTAGAGGCCGCCCTGGGGCTCTCTGCCAAGTGGGTCCCTGTCCTGACCCAACCCATAGCCTGCTTAGGGCCACCTGCCAGACAGGCTGACTCTGCCAGGGCAGTGTGCTGGGCAGGCACCGGCTCCAGGGAAAGATGGGCCGGCGCAGGACGTTTCTCAATGCCCGTGAATGGGGCAGGACCAGAAGCCAGAGCTGCCCTCCTGCCCACGCCTGAAATAGCCCCTTCTGCCTCCGGGTCAGTGGACAAGACCACAGACGGCCCCTGCGGCTAAGCCCGCATCACAGTGGGTCACAGCAGGCGACTTGCATTTGGGCACCGAGAGAGCAAGCCGAGTCTTCTGGGCTGTGCCCTCATCAGGGCGCTCGTCCCTCTGAGCCCAGGGCTGGTGAAGAAAATGCCAGGCTGGTCAACAGGAATAAGAAAGGATCACAAGAGAGGCGCAATGCAGACACCAGGCAAACAACTCTACTCAATGTGCCACGACCAGGAAGCCAGGCAGATGGACGCGAGGACTTTAAAACTCACTACAGACAAAAATCAAGAATTTAAGGTCAGCCAGGCGTGGTGGCTCGGCCTGTAGTCCCAGCACTCAGGAGTCAGAGGCAGGAGGATTGCCTTGAGTTCGGGGCCAGTCTGAGCTAGATAGTGAGTTCAGGGCCAACCTGAACCACTCAGTGAAACCCTGTCTCAAAATACACACACACAAAAAAAATAGAATTTAAGAAATTCAGTCAACTCTTCCGGCTATATTAGATCCCATAGTTCCTTCTCCCCTTGAGCGGCCTCTCTGGTCAAGTGTCAGGGCCGTGTGCGAGTCTAAGGGCACCCCAGAACCCCTCGTCCGCAGCCTCATGTGCTCCTTCCCTGTGAAGTAAGAGCCTCGACGGCGGCGTCATCTTTCTGCTCAGTCTCAGACTCCCAGGACGTCTTAGCACAGGTTGGTTCACAGCCAAGCACTGCACAGCTGCACAGACTTCCTCCTCTCGGCCGCAAGGAAGCCCAGAGCCAGCGCCCTGGCCACACCTGAACCGCACAGTGCAACCAGCACGCCCTGGACAGGCGACCTTATTACCCAGCTACACCCTGCCCAGTGTGTCAGCAGCCTCTCCTCCTCCTCACCTCCCCGCTCATTTTCTTTTCAATCCTCTTTCTTTGGTGAGTTTTACTGGGCAGTTCTAGATTCTTGTAGGAAACAAAGCAGGAAAATGGTGGGCGAATTTTGCTGGATCCAGTAACACACAAGGATTTCTGAGAACCCCTGACACCTGACTGTCACCCTAGATGTTCTGCTGTCGTTGTTTTGGGGTGTCACTTAAACCCCCAGAGCTTTCAAAGGTTCTAAGTGACTGGTGAGCACTCAGGGTTCGGGGTAACTACACATCCCTGCTCAACCTTCTCAGATAATCTTGTTCCCCCTTACCCGCCCTCCCAGATTCCCAAACTCCCCTCCTTCCCGAGTGTCTCGGGCTTGCGGACCTCCTCTCCAGGTCCAAGCTCAGACTCTACCTCGGATCCGGTCCCTGGCCATCCCCAGGATCTATGCCCAGAGCCACAGAGAAACAGCCTCCGTCCCACTGGGCAAGATGATATCTCCTGCTGCACGATTAATTTGATATTTCAAAACCACAATTCTGCAACATCATCCTTGGGCTCAGAAAGTGGGGGCCGGGAGGACCTGGGATTCAGAAAAAGACTCCTGCACTGGTTTGATGCAGCAGAGCCCCTCAGGAGCCAGGTCCTCTCCGAGGCCTCAGCCGAACTCCGAACGCTGCACCTGCGCGGGCCACAGTAAGGGAAGAAGCAAAGGCCGACTGCAGCTCACAGCTGAAATCCAGAGGGAGGCACGGGGCCGGACTCCACACAGAATAAGAGCGGGAGGAAAAGGAGGAGGAGCTGGAAACCCCCAAGACTCAAAAACATCCAAACTGAGTTCACTACCAGGTCTCTACTGACTAAATATTGTGCGATGTATTTCTGAACCTTTCTTTGCAATGGGGTCGTGCTTTTGGTGGTAGCAGTGGGGATTAACCTCAGGACCTTCCACTAAGCTACATCTGCAGCCCATTTTTCATTTTACACTTTGAGACAGACTATTGGTAAATTGCTAAGTTGCCCGGGCCAGGCTCAGATCTGTGGTCCTCCTGCCTCGCCTCCTCCCGTGCTGAGGTGACGGTGATGGGTGGGCACTGCACGCAGGCATGGTTACGCTGGGCCTGAGGGCACACAGCCTCCTGGAGTCATGCTGTCTGGATCCCAGCACCGGCCCCCTCTGTACTTGACCTCCTCATGCTTCTATTTCTTTACTTTTAAGTGGAGTGACCCTAACACCGACTCCGTTTGTGGTTAGCAATGGCCAGGTGAGTTCACATGTGTGTAAACACACTGACGGCAGAGCGGAGCTGCTTGTGTCTGACAACCTTCCTGCCACCACCTCGGGTCCTGAGTGCTGTTTTCCCTGTAGTGTTCAGAGACTGGAACTTCCCCCAAGACAGTATTCAGGAACTCTTCAAGCTGCGGAGCCCACTGCACAGCCCTCTGACACGCTTCAGAAGTGACAAGTCTGAGCGGGCTCAGTGTTTACAAAATTAAAATGATTTCCAGAGCCAACTCTGACAAAAGGAGATGATTAAATTGGGTAATACTAAACAGGGCCAATGGCAAAGTGTGACCCTAAAGTGACATAAGTAAATGTACTTCACAACTGACTCTGAAAACAACTCTACGACAGAGTGCCAGAACTTCCTTTCGGCACTGTCCGCATCACTGGCCAGTCTTGCTTTATAAAATTAAATGTCAACATCAGCTCACAAAATTGTCTGCAACTTCATAAGGAGAAGAAAAGCTGTGCAAAAAGAAGACTGGGACATGGCGGGCCGTATTCAGAGAGGTCTCCTCTGTGGGAGAGGCCTGGCACACTTCTCTCCCACACTCGTGTTCCTGATATTTCTACAAGTAAGCAACTCTTATATTGAAAAAAAAGAAAAGTTGTGCCCCTGGCAAAGGACCATGGGCAGGGACAGCCGGAGGTAACCCTTGGCACACTCTGTTTCAGAAATATTCTTTTTTTTTTGAGACAGGGTCTCGCTTTGTGGTTCAGGCTGGCCCTGAGCTCAGCCTCAAACTCACATCACAGCAATCCTCCTGCCTCTGCCTCCCGAGTGCTGGGATGACAGGCATGAGCCACCACGCCCGGCACTGTGGTATGTGGTACTGGTTGCTGCTGAGCATGAGTCTCCACGCCCAGTATTGTATGTGGTTGCCGGGGATCGAACCCGGGCCCTTGTGCTTGCAATACAGGCACCAGAATCACTGAGCTAACTCCCCGGCCCTGTTTCAGAAATATTCTGAGAACTTTGCAGACAGCGTATAATTATAGCGCCTTTCTCTTTGAAGGAAGGACAGTATCAGCCCTATAATTCCTTTATGTCCCAAACAACTTTAAGACAGTGCTAGTACCTGTGGGTGTTTAGTCAGTGTCGGGAGGTTACAGAAGATCCTAGGCCCAGAGAGGACTTCATAGGGGCAGGGTCAGCAAGAATAGCAGGGACACCCTCACCCCACAACGGCTGAATCCAGCACAAGCGCCCGACAGTGACTGGGTTAACGACCAACCAAAGGACAAGCTGCCTACCAAGCGGGCACCGAGGCAGGATCCATGCAGAATCCATCCGTGAGCAGCACCTCCCATCCCAGGAGCAAAAGGGCGGCGCCCCACCCCCACCCCTCCCAGCCTGCCTCAGTTTACGTACTGGAGTTCCGGTGGGAGCTGGCCAGGCTGTGCCCAGCCATCTCGGGAGGAGGTTGGTGGCCGCGGTGCAGGAACTGCTGGGAGCTAAGCACGTGGCTGGGGTGTGCCACCCGGTCCATGCTGTGCAACACGTTGGCCTGGCAGAGGAAAGGTCCATGGCACAAGCACTCCGCACCTCCAGCCCAGAGCCCAGCAGCACCTCTAACTGCCACCCCACGTCTCCTCCTCTACACAGGGCCAGGCTGTGGCATCCCTGCCCCCCACCTACGCCGCCCGGCTCCCTGGTACCTCCACGATGAACTCGTTGCTGGAATAGCGTCCGTTCATCTCTGAGCAGGACAGCCGGAACTTCCTCGCGTAGAGAGCGGCTCCACGCCGCAGCCGGTAGTGAGCCTGCCTCAGGATCTCCTCGTACACGGTGATGCTCTCCACACCTGGGGAGCAGGTGCAGGGTCGGCGGAGGCCTCGCTCGAGTCCCCCGACACCGCAGGCAGAGCCCCGGACGGCGGAGCCCGCCTGCACGGTGCGCACTGCCGGGCCCCTCCTCCGCTCTGCACACCGGTAGCGTGAGCAGGCCCCGCTCCTGCTGTCCTGCTCCGCCAGCTCTGTGGCTTCTGGGAAGGAAAGGAGGCCGGAGAGAAGCGGGGGTGGACCCGGGCTCGGTGAGGCCGGAAGTGGATGGAAACAGGAGGGGCGGCCTGGGGCAGCTCTCCATGCCCCCCCCCCGCAGAGCATTCTGGGAGCCACCAGCTCGCCCCTCCCCCGCAGCCATTCACAGCCTCAAGGCCACCGAGTGTGCAGGGGCAGTGAGAGGACAGGAGGGTGACCGACTGTACCAAACGGTGAGAAGATCTGGAAGCTCCATGAGGGGAGGGTGACAGGGGCCTGGGGGAGACAGGGGAAGCCAGGGGCAGAGGGGAGGCCAGAGGGGAGGGGAGGACGCGTGGAGGCTCCAGCCCAGCGCACTTCGCCAGGCACAGCCTGGAAGGTGCAAATGGCCCTCGGCCGCCTCTCGGGGCCTGGAAGGAGCCCCAGCGCTTCCCCTGGGCCGCGACGCCGCAACAGCACAGGCTCTCGGCCCCACTGACCAGCGATGGTGAGGTAGGCGGACGTGTTGGTCAGCTCCAGGCCTCGCTGCTGCAGGACAGCCATGTCCAGGAGCAGGCTTTCCTTCTCGGGGTCCAGGTCGTCGCCCACCAAGGAGATTTCACAGCCATCCAGGTTGTGCACGATCTCGTCTGACATGCGTGTGTCTGTCACTGGGTGGGAGAGAACCAGGGACCAGGTCAGAGCGGTGCCCACTGAGGGCCGAGTCCTAGCCACCTCCATCCACTCGAGGCCGCTCCCCTGCCCTCCTACGGGCTTTCCGTAAGGGAAGGTGGCATCATTTCCGTGAAATCGCTTTCCATTCACCCACAGGCCTCTTAAGGGTAGGACAATGTCGTCATCCAAATGCATGAAGCAGTCCTTCTCTCGGTCTCCACCCCCACGTTGGAGACCTGAGCGCTGCCACGATGTCACTCCTGACGCCGTCCTCACCTGTGCCCTGCCAACTCTCATCCTTCTTGGCCTCCACTTGGTGAGAAATGGAGCAAGTGATCTGAAGATCAGGGAACAGCGGGACACCCTCGGGTCCCTCGAAGTCCACAGCAGGGCGGGCAAAATGGGCAGTGCCACTGAGGAGGATCTGGGGGGCGTCCGGCTGAAGAACCACCACGTAGCCCTCCACTTCGGGGATGGAGACACAGGACTCTTCACTGAAGCACCTATGAGACAGGGAGACGACCACCGGTGACCCCACTCTCTCCCTACAGTCTAGACTGTTCCATCACTCTGGGCCTCTGTTTCAACAGCAGAGCACCCCCTGTCAGGGACAGGGGGAACAGCAGGTCCGCATCCCAACCCCACAGCAACATTCAAAGGGTTAGGGACAAAAGGTAAGACACTCCCAACCTCTGGGGGCGATGACATCACAAATGCTATAGCCCGAGATTACAGACATCTGTCAAATTGCATCTTAATAAAAAAAAAGAAAATGAACTGACAGAAATGCATATAATACATGTAGTTGTTTATCCAAGTAGTTTAAAAAATATCCATAGTTTCAGTATACTGTCTGGCAGATGTCGTCCACAAAATATAAGGATCTGTCAAAGGATGTCCTCTTCTTAGCGAGTCTTTCAGTCCTTTCAGTATCAGAGAAACTGGTCAGTGGCTGAGGTCATCCGACCTTGGACATGGACCCGCCACCCTGCAGGCTGGCTGACCGGGCGTCAGTCCGAGAGGACTCCACCACTCCGAGTCGACCAGCGGGGCAGCCGCCCGGGACCCAGCTTCCTGGAGAAACTCCAGCCCCACACTCTGTCCACAGCTATGACCCCTGTCTCAGAGACTTGCTAGCTGCTGAACCACTTTGTCCATGTCGTTTATTACGGCCTGTCTCCACGCTGCAGAACGGGGACAAGAAACCAAAGTTCTTCGGTCAAGTATCAGGCGCATGAGAAACGCTGTCCATGGCCAGACTTAGATCCAGTCTTCTTATCCCAAACCCACTGGTCTTTTCACTAAGTCACAGCCACCGTGTGAAGCCTGGGTTGGCATCAGGGAAATGTCTCTACACAGAAATTTCCTTCTTTCGGTGGAATGTATCCCCCAAAAGCCTGTGTGAAATTTAATCTCCCATGTAACAGCATCGGGAGATGGGTCCTAACAGGAGGGCTCATGAGCGGGTTAGTGGTGATTATAAAAGGACTGACGCTTTATGCTTGGTCTCCGTCTCCGTCTCCGTCTGTCTGTCTGTCTGTCTCTCCCCCCCTCCCCTTCCCTCCACACCCCTTCCTCTCTACCATTCCACCAGGGGATGACACGCCAAGGAGTCCCTGGCCAGACAACCATCCAGTCTCGGGTCCCGTCACAGCGGCACAGAATGAGCTGAGACAAGGGAGAGCAGGAAGACACCACAGGGAGCCGGTCGCTCAGGAGCAGGACCCACGCACGCGCTGGCACTCACTGAAGCAGCTGCAGAGAGAGCTGCCGTCATAACCGTCACCGAGCCGGCTCGGCTGCTCAAGCAGCAGGTAGGATGAGCTCGGGCCCTGAAGTTTCCAACGTTCATGGCTTGTGGATTCCGGTGCCACAGAGACCCCGGCGCACAGAGGAGGGGAAGACACTGACTGGGCAGAAAGGAGTAGTGAGGAGTACGGTCAAGGGAGAGGAGGGCGAAACAAAAAGGTAAGGTGAGCACGCTGAGGGCATAGGTCAGTGGTGCCAGTCCCGTATGTGAAGGCCCCAGGCTCCGCCTCCATCTCCAGCAAAACACACACACACACACACACACACACACACACACACACACACACACACACACGGTGGGGGAGAGAGAAGGAAAGGGAGGGGGAGGGAGGAAGAAGAGAAGAGGGAGGCAAGGAGGCAAGCACACACGGCTGAGGGCTCTGACAGTGAGGACGAGTTCGCTCTGTGAGCCGGCGCAGTGCTGCACACCTGCCATCCCAGCACTCTGGGACGCTGAGTCAAGAGGGCGGTGAGTTCAAGCCCAGCCCAGGAAACTTAGGGACTCAGCAGGACACTGTTTCAAAATAAACGTGTATAAAAGAGCTGGTGATGTAGCTCAGTGTGAAGGCCTTGGCTTCAATCTTCAACTTGTGGTTTTATTCCAGGGACAGAAAGTCACTCAGAAAGGACACTGATAAAAGGTCAGACTTAAGATCACCACGGAGCGGACAGTGAGTTGAAACTACACCAGGGAGCTGGGAGGCAATAGGCACGTGTGAGGGAACGAAAATGGAGGACAGGACAGATTCCAGACCCTGCACACAGCAGCTCCAGTGATCCGGGAACTGACTGAGAACAGAGGACAAAGGCGGGAGCCAAGATGCCTCTGGCTTCAGACCTGGACGGTACAAAGACAGAGACGCCATCAGAAAGGGAAGCTGAGGCCGGCCCGGTGCTGCGCACCTGCAATCCCAGCATAATGGCTGGAGGGTCGCAAGCTCAAGTGCAGCCTGAGCACCTGAGGGACGCCCTGCCTCAGAATAAAGCTTACAAAGGGGAGGGAATGTAGGTCAAGGTGAAGGCCCTGAGTCCAGGCCTCTGCACTGAAAAGGAAGGGAGCCGCCGCTGTGGGCACTGGTTATTTCTAAAGCTAATGATTTCAGTTCACTCATCTGGGTGAGGAGCCGGCAGAACTTCTAGACCAAGGCTGCAGGAAGTAGCTGTGGACGGCAGAGCTACGGAAGAGTCAGAGGCAGACAAGAGAAACGGTACCCGTCATTCAGAGGTGATGCCCTGAGTAGACAAGTCACCTAAGAAACAGATTCAAACTTTTAAAATTTTTCACCTCTTAGAAAACTTGCACTTATTTAAGCATGGACCAAATGGTCACATAAATCTGGCATCAAATGGACAGAAGTCCAAGTACCAGCAACAAAAAGCCACACGGACAAAAGGCAAGGATATGCATCAGAGAGGTGCTGCTAGGTCTGTCTGTCTGTCTGTCCCTCTCTGTCACACACACACACACACCCCTCTATATTTTTCCCCTCACCCCCAGAGAAGTATTAAGATGATACCAACCACGAGGTAGGCTTAAACATGGAAAAACCAGAACTATCTTTCTCGGCCTCATAAGAAAATGTGGAGAGCTCTTTCCTCCCTCTTTAAAGAACCTACAGCGGGTCCCTGTCCTTGGATGAGCGCTCTGAAAGAGGTAGGAGCTCGTTACAGAGGACAACATCTCCCGCTGAGCTCTGCCTCAGGGCGAAACCTGCACCCTCGCTCCTGATGTGGCTCCTGAGGACGCCAAAGAGAAAGGTGGCCCCTTGCTCTCCATTCGAGTCTGCCTCCATGATGGATAGCAACGCACGGTGAGAGTCCACTCAGCTGACACAGCCTCCACCTCCATGAACTCAGCAACACGACACACGAGGACCAGCAACCCACTCCCAAAGCCGCCAACTCCACCTCCACGACCCTCAGCCAGGCCTGATAATCAGCCCACCGACCAGAAGCCTCTGAGCCTCAGGATGAGTCCAAGATGTTTATCTCCAGCCAGCTGGAGAAAACGAAGCACAGTAGGAAGAACGCAGGATCCCTGACTTGAAAATCAGTTAATGCACCCGCTTTGGCGGTATCTCCAAGTGATAGGCGCAGGTGCCATGACAGAGGGTGAACTGCCTCCAAGTGACAGTCAACCTTCACCGCCTTGGCCCGCCGCTGGCGTCTGACCTGGATCCTGCCATGTAGCTCGGTTGATGATTCCTTAGACTCCTACAGTAGCCCTCATTTGCCAGTTTTATTTCAAAAAACTAGCAACAAGTCCTGTGTCTTATTATTTATATTCTCATTGTCTCTCAATCTGTATTTTTAAGTACCTAATGTTGCCTGAACCCTGATATCATGTAGGTTTTTTTTTTTTTTTAAGAATTCAAAAGCATTCACTTAGAACTCAGAGGTAAGCACACTGTAGCAGGTTATACACACGCTGTACACATGCCTGTCTTTCTGGTTCGTATACGGCCTCTGCTCCAACCTTGGACCAAGCTATGCTCCAATAAAAATGTGTCTACCAAGCAGATGGCAAGCCTGGACCACAGGGTGCCAACCCCCAAACTTGGCTCCTTACATTTGCCTCGCAGGGTCTTAGTGAAGCGGATTAAAATGGGCAAAGCAAACCAGAGTTCGTCCTCTGCCCAAGGCCATCCTGCTGAGTCAGGTCACCGTCTGTCCCCCCAGCTCCTCCTCTCTGTCTCACTTTACACGTCAGCAAAGGGGCCGTCAGAACCCGAACCCCAAGGTGACGACCAGCCCGCTGGGAACCCGAGCTCGTCCAGGCTGTCCTCCCGGCACTGCGAGGTCCCTGGCCCTGGGGCTCTGCGAGGTCAGTGAGGCCTCGGCCAACCCAGGAGACACAGGCCGCCGGCTCAGACTGCCCCACCCGCCCGGCACTCACTTGACGGCGGTGGTCAGGCGCAGGGGCCGCACGCCGGGCGTGGCAAAGCGCAGAGTGTTCATGTAAGCCACGTGCTGCAGCGCATGGTTGAAGGTCTCCACATCGTCCCCCTCCAGGGTGAGCAGGGACTGCGAGGGGTTCACGTGGACCTGGGCCCAGACAAACACAGCTGAGAGCAGGACCGGAGGCGGGAGGGCGGAGCGCAGGGAGGGGGCGGGGCAGGGGCCATGCTGGGAAGGCGAGGACCCCGAAGGCCTATACCTTCATGCCTTTGCCCAGGCTCTCGAAATCCCTATAGTCCAGCCCCTCCCGGCATGCATAGAGGCACTCGATGACCTCGCGACTCTCCAGGCGACCTGAGCGCACGCTGAAACCAGCCAGGTAGCCATGGAAGTAGTGGTGGATCAGCCAGGGGTCTCCTAGGGCAGGAACACAGGGGCAGGCCGGGCGGTGAGAGCGGGAAAGAGGGGAGCAGGAGGAGGGGCCTGAGAAAAAGGGGTGAGAGGATGAGCAGGCTGATAAGTAAGGGGAAACTAGGAAAGAAAAGAGATTCAGCGTGGGAGAGGAGCGAGGCTAAGGGAGGGCTGGGCATGGGAGAGGCGGGACCGGCCGGTCGGGGCGGCAGCTCAGGGGCGCGGTGATCACCGGCGTGTACAGCGCAGCCAGAGAAGAGGGAGGCGCACAGAAGAAGGTAAACCGGGGGCAGGGAAGGGTGAACAACAGAAGCAGGAGAAGGAGAGGGAGAAGGAAGACGAGGGTGGAAGGGGAGGAAACTCAGAGGAAAGGCCGAGGCTACGGAGCGCTCCGGACAGTGACAGCAAGGCGGCCGGCATGGCTGGGCAGGCTTCACGGACGCCGATCTCCCCACCTGCGGGTCTGCCTCCTGCCGCCTCCTTTCTACCTGGAAAGCCGGCCAGAGGCCTCCTGCATCCTGGGCAGGAGACACCCCGGGACCCAGCCTTGCTGTGGGTCAGGCCCTGCCTGGCGACATTCCCCAGCTCTGCCCCTGGGGGGCCGTGAAGCAGTGACTAGAGGCCGGGAGAGTCGGGTGGGAAAGAGCGCAGACCGACACCGGAGAACGCTGGGGTCCCAGGGGTCCCGCGCGGAGTACCTGGGGCGGGGTCCGTACTGTTGTCTCCTCCTTTTTCCTTCTCTTTGCTCTTGTCCTCTGGGAACAAAAAAGTGGCCGTGACCTCAAGGTGGTAGGACGGACAGACAAGATTAAGAAACCCTCAGTCTGTTCGGATTCGTGGCCTCTCAGCTGAGTCCAACCCCAACTTCCAGGCCTCTGGTACAGGTGCCCCCGAGTATGTCACAGGGGAGCACGTGGGCACACGGGAGGCCATGGTGTCCCCAGTACACATGGTGCGGAGTGACCCACACCCCACCCGCAGGGACATGCAGGGGCGGGAGAAGGCAGCCACGCCCTCAGCAGCCACCCCCCCCCGCCACCCCAACTCTGAGTCTTCGCAGAGAGGAGGGAACCCACCTGCCCAGCAGGCTCCTATCATGAGCGCCGGCTCCCTCCGGGGTGGGTGGATGAGGCCGTTGTCATGGATGAGGGCAGGGTCGAAGGAGATGCCATCAGCATAGAGGGTGACGGTGGGGAACTCGAGGTTCAGAGCATAGTGGTGCCACTCATCGTCACAGACCTGGCAGAGCAGGGCGAGGACAAGGAATCCTGTCACTCCCTCTGCGGGAGCCAACCTTGAGCTTGGGCCCAGCTTCTCGGAGACCGGACGGCCCTGCACAGTCCCAGTTCTACCAAGCCCGGATCGAAGAGCAGCGTTCTTGGTCCTGTCTACTGGGTAACCACCCCAGTACGGAGAATTCCACCAGTCAGGTAACCTTTGGTTGGTAATGGGGGTCAGATTCGGGACCGTGTGCTTCAGAGGTAGGCACAGTGCCACCTACTTCCCTAAACTTTAAAACCATAAACAGAGCTGGGCACAGTGCTTTGAAAGCCGGTGACTCTAGCTACCCACACAGCCGAGGCAAAGACGGGTCACGGAGCCCAGCAGCTCGCGGCCAGCCCGGCCAGCACAGCCAGACCCACCTCGGAAGGAAAGGCGCTACATGCCTAACGCCGTGTTGTAAACAAGTTTTTTCAAAAATGTCTGGCACTGGCATCAGTGAGACGGTTTCTTCTCACAGCAACCGCTGAAGCCCACATTCCTTCCCTTGGCAGGTTCTCCTGGGTCGGCCAGGAAGAGGTGGCACCGGGAACTGGCTCTGTCAGCGTCCCTCAGGGCTAGAGCCGCTGCCTTCCCCTCTTCACTCTGCCTCAGGCTCCCCCATGAGCAGAAGCTCATGGGTGCAGACTTCCAAGCTCTCCTTCTCCAACCCAGAACTCGGCCTGCATGCTGGGCCTCCCCTGAGACGCCGCGAAGGCAGCGCGAGTTAACGCGGGTGAGATGGAGTCTGTGCCCCTCCCTCGCCCGCAGTTTGCCCCAGAGGACGATGAACGGCACCTTCTGTCCAGATTCAGGCAGCGGGCCTGGGAGACAACACTGGATCCCTCGTCCCTCACCCTCAAGTCCATCCCGCCAGCAAGGGCCGTGGGTCCCAGGTCCAGGAGCACAGAGCTGTGGGCCGTGCGGGCCTCTCCAACTCTACAGACCTGGCATCATCGGCCCCTTTCCTGAGCTCTCGTCCAAAGCTCGTCTGCTTTCCGCCACCCCTTCCTCTTCAACATGGCGCCGCCACAGCCGGCAGTGGGATCCTGGCAAAATCTTGATCTGGCCAGATCACGCCCCTGCTTTCACCTCTTCCAAGAAAACGGCTCCTCACCTCCCTGACTCGCTGACAGTCACTGTATGCAGTCACCGCCCACTCTCCCACCCGTCTCCGGCCTGTCTGTTCTGTGCCAGGTGCCCCGGTCTCGAGGGCCTCTCCTGCCTCAGGCCTTTGTACCTGCTCATCCCACTGCCAGGGACACTCTCCCTGTCCTCGCAGGCAGCCGGCACTTACTGAGCTTGGAAGATGAAGCTGAGATTCGGCCTCGGTCAGGCCCTCCCGGACCACAACCTCAGACAAGCTCCTCTCTCCTCACCTTCCCGGGGCAGACTCCACTTCTTTTTTTGCTCACTGCCCCTTCGTCTCTTTAGCTTTGGTTGTTTGTTTGGTGCTGGGAATGGATTCCAGGCCTCTGGTAGGCCAAGCTCATGCTCGACCCTGAGCTCTGCCCCCGGATCTATTTGATTTTTTTAAATCTGTTTCCTTTAATTCTTACTAATGTTAACTCAATGGTACAGTACTTGTCGGGCATGCGCTTTTGTCTCCGCAGCACAAGTACACGCACGCACATGCACACGCACACGCACGTGCGTAAATACAATTATCTTCCCAACTAAAATACAAGCTCACCGAAAGCTAAATTTCCTGTTATCTAATACCGCTTTGCATCACCATTCCTAACAGAATGACAGGAACTTAATAGCTGTCACTAGATTTTCTTTTTTTTTTTAGGTTTTTTGAGACAGGGTCTCGCTTTGTGGTTCAGACTGGCCCTGAGCTCAGCCTCAAACTCACATCACAATCCTCCTGCCTCTGCCTCCCGAGTGCTGGGATTACAGGCGTGAGCCACCACGCCCGGCACTGTGATATGTGGTACTGGTTGTTGCTGGGGTGAGTCTCCATGCCCAGTATGGTATGTGGTTACCGGGGAATCGAACCCTGGCCCTTGCGCTTGCAAGACAGGCGCCAGATCCACTGAGCTAACTCCCCGGCCCCTAGATTTTCTTTTTAATAAACCGGAAATGAGGAAACACTAAGGAGATGCCACGAACAGTCTGAGTCACATCAGAGCAAACGGCAGGTTCCCCTCGCGAGAGTGCCGCAGACGGCAGAGGGGCCGGGACAGCCCTCCCCGTCCACTCTGGGCTTCCCCACATCCTCATTTTCCTTCTCTTGTAGTCTTTGCTTTTGGATTTTGTTTCTCATTTGCTTATGCAACCATTCCCAGAACTTGCAAGGAAACTAGAAGATGAAAGCTTTAGTGAGTCCTCACCGGTCCTCGCGGGCTTGGAGAGTGAGCAGAGGCTGCTGAGCCGGGCAGGCACCGCGGCACCAACCTAACCCAGCACTCTGGGAGGCTGAGGCAGGAGAGTCACAGGTTTGAGTCCAGCCTGGGTAATTTAGTGCCCTAGTAGGACTCTGCCTAAAAGCTCCAAGTGTCTGAGGATGTAGCCTGGTGCAGATGCACTGGCTTGCCCCAGGAGCGCTGAAATCAGCAGCTACCACGGTTAGCTCAAGAGTGGATTCAAACTTTTTATCTGTTTTTATTTATCCTTTATAAGTATGGACAAAAATAGTCGAATTAACATGTATGGTGAGTCCCGAAACCCAGTGTTCAAGTTGTGAACTGTCTCGGATACAAAGAGACGTCACACCGCGAACTCTGTACAGATGAGGACAGACCGTGAGGGTAACTCACGCATTGCACGGTAAGAATATTTATATATAGTATCTGTGTGTGTGTTTGGACTTTTTATAATTTATGTTGCAGATTTGTGTCAAAGGTGTAATCAAATCCCACTTATGAACATGTCCAGGGACCAAACTCATTTGTGTAAGTCGGGGACTTACTATACAAAGTGCTTTTCGGTCTACAAAATTCCACTCTCATTTAATCCTACAACGACTCTGGACATCAAATTCAAGCTGAGTCATGTTAACCAGGATCCCCAGGCGGCCGGCTCCTGGCAGCCCTCAGCCCCTCTGTGCACCGCGGCCTTGCTTCTCGGCTACAGCTCTAAGGGTCGGGGGCACTAAGAGTCAGGATTCTAGATAAGACGGAGGTTAAGTAAGCGTGGGGGACGGAGGGCGGGGGTTGGCGGAAACCCTCTGCCCGCGTCCACTTAACCTCGGAGGCTTCCGGCGACCCACGCCTCGGAAGAAGACAAGAGCCGTGAGCTCACGCTGAGGCCTGAGTGGAGACAGGGGAGGCTGAGGCAGCCAGGACCCCTGCCTGGCCCTGGAGGCTTCCTGCCCCACGGAAGCGCTCACCTGCTCCAGCTTCCAGAGGAACTTGACCGGCCGGGCGCTCTCCAGCAGGGGCCAATAGAGGAAGGCAATTCTGCAGCCATGGACGGTCAGTGCATAGTGAGAGAAGCCGTCCTCTGCGGGGACAGGACAGGGACCAGGTCAGGCACAGGCCAGAGGCCAGAACGGCCCAGAAGAGTAGTCGGGGCTGCCGGGCGAAGGCGGGAGGCGCTCACCGCTCCTGTTCTCACTTCCTTCTTCTCCCGTGTGGTCTCTCACGCTCTATCTCTCTATCTCTGTCTCTCTCACACACACACTCCAGTCCCCGTGATAACCGGGGCTCCCTGGCCACTAGGTGGCCACCAGAAAAACGGAGCCTGCTGCACCACACTGCCCTGCTCCTCTCGTTCAGACATCACGGTGACAACCCTTTTCGGGTCAAGACAAATGAGGTCAGAGAAGCAGTTGGAAATGAAAGAGCCGGTCAAGGCCGGGCCCCTCCTCCTGAGGGATGTGCCGCCGCGGGCGAGGGAGCACTTAGCACCCGGAGGAGGATGGACGGTGATGATGAGGAAGAAGTGGGCTCAGCCAACCTGAGCGCTCCTGCAGCCATCAGGGCTTTCACAGGAGCAGAGAGGAGGCGGCTGATTGAGTGGGTAGCTGCCAGTGAGAATGAGAACCATGGACTAAACAGGGCATTTCAACATGTCACGTTGGGGACAGACCACAGACGGTGAGGGGGACCCGAACTAGCCTGGTGCGGGTACCGGCCCGTAATCCCAGCTATCCGGGAGGCTGAGGCAGGAGGGTGGCAAGTTCTCGGACAGCCAGAGCAACACGGCAAGATTATCTCTCAAGGAAGGCAGGCAGGCAGGTGGGAAGAGAGGAAGGAAGGGAAGGAGGGAGGAAGTTGCGCCGGCAGTTCACAAATGATGGGAGGGGAGTGGCCCGTCCACCGGGCAGTGCCAGATACAGGACAAGCCAGCATCTCACTCGCAGACCCGCGCGCCGAGGAGGCTCACCGTTCTGGACGGTGTTACACACGATGGTCTCCTCTTCCTTCTTGCCTTCCTTCTTGTTGGGAGTTGTCCCATGCTTCATCCAGAAGGACAGGGTGAAGTGGTCACTGAGGCTGTCCTGGGGCCCGGAGCCCAGCCCCGCGGAGCCGCCCAGGGGCACCTGCACAGCCTGGGTGCCATTGAACCAGTAGATGAGGCTGCTGTCCTGGCTGTAGTGCACCGAGAGCCCCGCTGTCCAGTTGGCATTGGGGCCTGGCATGGGCAGCAGGTCCACCTCCCCAGGTGCCGCACCTGTGGAGCCCCAGAGACAGAGCGTCAGCAGGAGAGGCAGCAGCGGGGGAGTGGAAGGCGGCGGGGAGCGCGAGCGCCCCCTTGTGGCCTTTCAGAGAACGGAGCGGCGTGCAGGTCCCTGGGGATCTCCGCAGTGAACCACCTGACAGCTCCTCAGCTCTTCCTAGCACTCTTCCTAGCTGCGTGTGTCTGGTGACTCGTGCCTGTATCTAGCTGCCCCTCAGGCCTCAACACCTGCCCAGTGCCAGGAGAGACGGAGGCAGAGTCTCAAAAAGGGGAGGATGGCGTTGGAGCAGGGCACACGCACCGCACAGCTTCCGCAGGGCCCGCTCCGAGTAGTTGTCACGGTCACAGCCCTTGGCCACGTGGCTGGTCTGCAGCTCGATGGTGGCCTGGATGTTCCAGAGCGGCTCGTCACACGTTTCCAGGCGGATACCAGGGAACAGGGCCAAGCTCCCCGCGCCCGGGGCATATTCAATCCGTTTGTTCCAGCCTGCAGGGGGAGACAAGGAGGGCGGTGGGGACCGCGGCCTCTGCTACCCACCCTCCCCCGCCGGCCACTTCCGGTCTGCAGCACGGGGAAGTGGCCTGGCTGGGCTCAGCGCCAGCCCCAGGACCCCCGACGGCTCCCAGAGGCCCCATGACTGTCACAAAGAACAGAGAGGGAAGCCGAGGGGGGATTCCTGCTTCCGGTGGAGGTGCTCACCTTGCCAGCTGGGCTTACAGGTGGGCTTCACCTGGATCTCCACCTCGGCATCGTCTGCTGCCCGCTTCTTCCCACAGTCGTAAGCTGTCACCGTGAACTTGTAGAGCTTCTCCCCGCTGTACTGCAGCTTCTCCGTGTTCTCGATGTTGCCTGGGGAGGAAGTGGGCGGCAGGGGCAGGGGCCTGAGAAGCCGGGAGCAAAGAGAGGATTACGGGCCTAGTTTGGGGAGCAGGTGGATTTAGCGGCCAGAAGGAGGTGTCTGGGAGGAAAAGACCGCACCTCAGGAGAGACGGGTGACCTGCGGGTCTGGGAGGCAGCAGGGAAGGGCAGGGTCCTACGGGCTGGGTGGTGGGGACCGGGACCCTCACCATCGTTGTCAATGAGGAAGGGGGTGTTGGGCGTGAGGATCTCATAGTAGCAGATCTGGCTGTACTGGGGGGAGCAGTCGCCGTCGATGGCCTCCACCCGCAGGATGCGGTCATAGAGCTTCCCCTCCGTCACTGCCGCGCGGTACAGCCGCTCCACGAACACCGGGGCAAACTCGTTCACATCGTTGACCCGCACGTGCACGGTCGCCCTGCACAACAGGAGCAGGACAGACGAGACGGCGTCAGGCAGGCACAGAAGAGCACAGGAATCTGGACGGGGCCAGAGCAGGAGGGAGCCCGCCCGCCCCTGAGCCTGGCCCTCCTGAGCAGTCCAAGGACAAGGCTGAGGAAAGGGGAAAAGCACATTCCCTGGGCACCGGCCCGACCTGCACAGAAAGCTGTAGGTTAGGGGCTGACAAAGGAAGGCGGACACGAAACCCAGCAGGCCAGATGCAATGGAGTTGGCACAGGAGATGCAGCGGGAAAGCCCGACCAAAGCCAGCCCCACGAAGGGAAGCAGCACCAGTGAGAAGGCCCCCGCACGGGAGCGAGGAGAGGCCACCATCTTCTCGTGCGGCTCGGCCCGGCCATGGTGCCCACGCAGCAGAGCTGGCTGAGACTTTCCCTGCCCAACTCCACCCCGTCCGAGATCCGGGCTCCTGGGGCCCAGAGGCAGAGTCCTGTCCCTAAATGGGTCACCAAGTCACAAAGGGCACAGCTTTGCTGATGCCTCTGAGATTCCAGGAGCCCAGAGCACAGGTGAGCTGGGAACTGATGTTGGGGACCCAAGCTTTTGTGCTGTAACCATCCCCTGCCCCCCAACACCAGCGCAAGCGTGTGCACGCGTGTGTGTTATGAATTGTGTGCCTGGTGTGCTCTCCAAATACCCTGGCTCGGACAGTTGAAAGGGACCTGGGGTACCTAACCTGCCCCCCCGTCCTTCTCCGCACCATGACTGCCCATGTCGAACCCGTCCCTGCGGGGCGGCACTTTTGACACAAACCATCCTGTCTTGCTGGGGTGAGCTCAGGGACGCGGCACTTGTTCAGTGCACATGAGGCCTGGGCTCCCCCCTCAGCACCCCACAGTCTCTGCACTGAGCCCCACGGCCTTTCCACCCTCTGCTCACGGAAGAGCAGTCAGAGGCTGGGGGGTGTGCCCTGCGGTGAAGTGAGGCCAGACCTGACCCAGGAGCTGCCCTGCCTGCTGATCACTCTCACTGACGGCCCCTGGGGCCCTCCCAACAGCAGGACGGGTGGACAGTCCGTGAGGCATGGACAGGGGGTGGGGAGGGGTGCGGGAGCAGGAGCGAGGGCCCGGGCCGGCCAGCCGGGACAGGCCGTCCTCACTTGTGGGACTTCTTGGTGTTGGCCCCATCAGGACCCTCTCCGCAGTCGTAGGCCTGGATGGTGAAGGTGTGCTCCTTCTGGGCCTCGCAGTCCACCGGCTCCTTGGCTCGGATCAGCCCCTCTCCAGTCGCCTTGTCCAGGATCACAGCCTCAAAGGGCACCCCAGATCCATGCAGCCGGAAGCCGCAGATCTCACCTGGTGAGGGGAAGGGAGGGGAACGGAAGGCATGAGGCTCCTGCCCAGCTGTGGCTGCTTCTCCCCTGCCCTGGGCACCGGCCTCGGAGGTCCGGCTCCAGCTCTCCACCTCTTCTGTGTTGGCATGAAAGCGCCAATGATCAGATGTACGGCTCCAGTCACTGCAGCCCAGCTTCCCCGAGCAGCAGCCTCTGGCATCCACCAGGCCCGGCAGAACCGGAACGTGTCCCAGCTCTGCTTGCCCAGGTCCGAGTCTGGCACCCTTCACTCACTGACCCTGACACTACTCTCCCAGGTCTCCCGCTACGTCCTCCTTGCTCCTGCGCTAGGGACTTCTCTCACTTCTGCCCCTCTTTGCTGTCCTACCTGCTTTGCCATCCCTAGCCCATATTACCTGCATAACGCAGGGGGGCGTCCTTGTCCAAGGCGAAGAGCGGCGGGTTCAGCAGGACTGTGTTGTCGTTCTCCATGACAATGCCCTGGTACTCCGCTTCGATCCATGGCTTGTGCTTGTTAGCTGGTCCCAGCCCCAAAAGAGAAGCAGCAGCATGAGCGGGACCCCACTCCCAAGGCAGCCCCATAGGAGCAGACACCTCACTCCCTGCCTGAGTGCCTTACATGTGGGACAGAGGACTGAGCACAAGACTCAGCTACAGGAGCCCGACCCTTCTGCAGCAGGACAGTCAGCACCTGACGAGGAATCTCCCTGTCCACAGGCCCTTCGCACTGCTTTTTCTTCCCAGCCAGTCCTTTTTATCCGAAATTTTCGGACAAGACCTCACTAAATCACAACTGTCCAGACTGGGCCCAAACTCGGCCTACTCCGTCGGCCTCAGCCCCCCAGAGCAGTGGGTTTGCAGGCCTGCACCACCGCGCGGCTTGCGTGAGGAATGTGGCAGCGCTTCCCCTGCTGGGGAATGCAGACGGGCAGTGGGGAGCAGCGCTGAGCCCCCAAAACCCAGGAAGGAAAGGGATAGACGAAGCAGTCAAGAGCTTCCCTGACCGTCTCCTCTCCCCTGCACTTCCCCCGGCAGCACAGGAAGAGGAGGAGGTTAGAGGGTAGGATATGTAGGACGGAGGGAGGGACAGCAGGACCGGCGCCCAGGACTCCGCGCCAGCCACCAACCCAGCAGCGCGTCCTCAGGGATTACCAAGCTGGCCTAGAAATAGCCGAGCCTCCTGCTGCACTGGACGCCCAGGAGCAGTCACAGCCCGCCCGCGGCGGCCCCCACGCAGCACCCCCGACCCCACCTGTGAACCCCACTTCTTCCCATTTCTTCCACCAGCAGCCAAGTCAAGGTGGGGGTGCGGCTGGTCGAATCCCAGCTCCCCTCTCTGGCCACACTGCTAACTCAAGCCTGGGTCTGGTCCCAGGGCCAGTCACCCACGCGCCTGTGCGGCGGCCCTTGTGGGCGCTGTCTGAACCCACTTTCATGACAACCTACCAGCTGGACAAGAGGGGAGAATGTCATCAGGGGAAACTGAGTCACTGAACTCAGCCCCAGTATCTCAGGGGTGAGGAAGGATCCTGACGGCGCTCTCCTCCGGCCACACCCAGCGCTGCCCGCCCGGCCCTGCGTGCTGCCCCTGCCCCTCTCCTGCCAGTGACCAGCAGGGCCCTGCCCTGACGGCGGGAGAAAGGCACCAGATGGTGCGCACGAGGCCGCCGAAGTGGCCGGAGGCTCCAGGGCTGAGGTCCAGGCGCGAGGCCAGACAGGAGAGAGGCAGGGCGCCTCCCCGCAGCCGGCTCCCAGCCCTGCTCCGCTGCGCCCGCATCTCCGCGTCCTTCCCCGCCCGGCGGCCCCGGCTCCGCTCGGCTCCCTCTCCACCTCCGCCGGCTCCTGCCTCCCCGGCCCGGCCCGGCCCGCACCCGCCGCCGCCCACCTTCCTCGGCGCCCCCGCCCCGCCCTCCCGCGTCCCTCCGCGGCCTCGGGGCCCCCGGGCGCTGTCCGCGCGGAGGCGGACGGTGCGGACCGAGCGCGGTCCTCGGGACGGAGCGGCCGCCCCGGCCTTGGCGCGGGGCCGGCGGGACGCGAGGTGCGCGGCGCGGGCGGGCGGGATGCGGGGACGCGGCCGGGCCCAGGCGGCGGGACCTCACCTTTGGCGCCGCAGCCGGGCGGCAGCAGCCAGGCCAGCAGCAGGGGCAGCAGCCGCAGGGCCATGGCGGGCCGCGCGCCCCAGCCTCGAAGCCGCGATGCCACCGGGCGCTGCCCAGGGACTGAGGGCCGGCGGCGGGGGACAGCTGCTGCGCTGCGCTCCGCACGGCGGGCTGGGCGGCCCTGCGGTGGCCACGACCCGCGGCGGCGCCTCGGAGCCCGGAGCCCCGCGTCCTCGCCCGCTCGCTCCCACCGCGTCCCCGCTACTGCAGGATGACGACAGCGCAGCCAGGCGCGGACTGACGGGGCCGCCGGCCAATCGCGGGGCCGGGGCGCCAGGTGCTGCAGGGGACCGAGCCAATGGGGCCGCGGAGCGGGGCGGGAGCTCGCGCTGGGCTTTTTCCCCCCTCCCCGGACCGCAATTTGGGGGAGCAGAGGACTGCGGGGGCCGGGAGGCAGCCGGGAGCCGTGGAGGGGGCGGGAGGCAGAGGGACAATGGGAGAGGGCGATGCCCCGAGCCGGGCTGGGAAGGGGATGTCGGCGGACCGCGGGCGCCGGGAGGGGCCGCTCGACGCCCCCCAACTCCGTGATCCGCCCCGCGGCTCCCGCCGCAGGTCCCCCGGCGCCCTCAGACCTGTGAAGTGACACCTTCAGCCCAGCCTAACCCTGGCACTTCAGTCCCCAGCCCAGGCGGCGAAGGGACCCCGAAGGGTCGGTGGGGCACCGCGAAGCGTCGCGGGTGTGCCCACCCCGGGCCCAGGCTCCGCAGCTGGCTGGAGCCGAGTCTCCCGGGCCGACCTCCCTGCCCCCCTTCCCGGCTCTCCCTCACCCCGTGGTGCGGCCCAGTAGCACAGTCATGTTGGGGTCTTTTCACACCGCCTGGGAACACGCCGCGGAGCAACGGCTGTGTGTGCAGGAGCGACTCAGGACAGGGAGCCGGTCGGCGAGAGGACGGTTCTCCGGGAGAGCCGGCCGGGCCCTCCCTCGCCCGCCGCCCGGTGGCTTAGGACTCCGGTCTCTGCCTCCTCTCAATCGCTCCACAGGCCGAGCCTAGCTCACCAGCCTGGGGACCCCGTTCAGCCGCCACCTGAAGGAACCCGGCCAGGACTCCAGGGCTGTCTTCCTGGTGGCCTGGTGGCAGGGCAGCTGGCGTCCCCATGCCTCCCTCACACCTTACCATATCCCTGACTCCACCCCAGAGTCTGAGGACGTTGCTGGAACTCAAACCCACCCTCCACAGCGTGGCCTTGGGGAGACCAGGCCTAGATCCCAGCCCTCCAGGAGAGAGGCGGAGGCCCAAACCGGGTTGGGGTGGAGGGACCGCGCGTTTCAGATGGCTCACAGTCCCATCCCTCTCAAAAGCAAAGATCAAGCTGGCCTTTGCCAAGTCCCAAACCAGCCAAGAGAGTGGGGACTGGGGAGACTCTTATTGCAGCAGGCCCGGCGACCTTTCCTTGTGTGCGCGCGGGTGTGTGTGTGTGTGTGTGTGTGTGTACACACTGAGCTGGTCAGCCCCGCCCGGCAGACAGCACACTTCTCAAGCAGTCTCCTGCAGTCTTGGCCTCCACCTGGGCCACCCACAATGCCTCCCAACCTCACGGGCTACTACCGCTTTGTGTCGCAGAAGAACCTGGAGGACTACATGCAGGCCCTAAGTAATGCCCTCTCTGCTGCCCTTCCAACGCTTCTTCCCTCCCCACCTCTGGGTGCCCCCGGGCCCAGGACCTGGGGTTGCTGTGGGGAAGGGCTGGGTGGTCCCTAAACCCAAACAGCCTGAGTCGCCACTGCGTTGGCCCACCTCAGACTCAGTCCCCACAGACATCAACGTGGCCCTGCGGAAAATAGTGCTGCTGCTGAAGCCAGACAAAGAGATCGATCACCGGGGCGACCACATGGTGGTGAAGACCCTCAGCCCCTTCCGCAACTATGTCATGGAATTCGAGGTGGGAGTTGAGTTCGAGGAGGACCTGAGGGTCGTGGACGGACGGAAATGCCAGGTACACTCCTGGGGTGTGGGGTGCCGTGTCTCTAAACAACATGGCTGAGACAGGGGACTCACCCTGCCACAGCCAGGGGAGGTGACCACCGCAGCAGACCCCCGCACCCCGGGGCACCAGTCTGAGGCCGTAACAGGCTCCTGGCCCCCATCGTCCCCGCTCCCCCCTGCTCCTCTCAGCCAAAGGCAGAAACGCAGACCACGGGCGCCAGGCCAGTGAGCAGACCTCTGCTGGCCTTCCAGCCTGTGGCCCGTGAGTCACCATAGTCTCCCTGTCCATCACTGTGGACTGAGCCCACGCCCTCACACTGCGTTGCATCTCCAGCTCTTTTGTATTTTTTATTTCAAGCCATTACCCTGTTGAGTTGCTAATCACCCAAGCTCAACCCAAACTTGTGATCCTCCTGCCTCAGCCTTCCAGAAGGCTGGGACTCCAGACCTGTACCTTACACCCAGCTTCTTTCATTGAGCATCTGAAACCTACTTTCCTCCATTTCCCCTACTCTTACATGGCCCTCATTGATCCCTTTCACAGACAATTAGTTTCTTCCCTCGCAGTTCACATCGATTTTGTCCCTGCCCTTCTTTCTCACGTCTGCACGCCCTTCTTGGCCTAAGCTATCTGTACCCCAGCTTCGCCCTTGACATATCTTCCTCAGCCAGAGCTGTCTCCTGAGCTCCAGCGTGACGCCTCAGCTGTCTGCAGAATATTTCATCGGCGTGCCCTTGGGTTCATTATATTCTGGCACAAACCTGAACCACTTTCGCATTTACTGTTAATAGCAGTAACCAGCCAGACCACAAGTCAGAGTCAGCGTGTCCTGTTTCCTTACTCCATGCTCCCGACACACACGCACACGCACGCACACACACACACATGCATGCACACGCACACACACATGCACATGCACACAGAAGTCTTTAGGACACAACCTTTCCGCACTGTCTACTACAGTCGTTACTAATTATATATGGCTGTGAACACATGACAAGTACCTCATCCAAATGGAAATATACTATGGGAATAAAATAAGATATTGGATTTTCCTTTTTCTTTTCTACTGTTTCTCCAGTACCTAAAGCTTCCCCAGTAAGCTGCATCCCCAGCCCTTTTTTTATTTTCCATTTTGAGGCAGGATCTCACTAAGTTGTACCAGCTGGGCTCAAACTTGTGTTTCTCCTGCTTCAGCCTCCCAGAGCGCTAAGGTTATTGGTATGTGCCTGGCTTTGGACTTTTAAACAGTATTTTTTAAAAAGAAAGTAAAAACATCTCAGAAATGTTTATACTGATCACATGCTAAAATTCTAATATCTCACTATTTTAGATTAAATATAATATTAAAATTGAGTTTATCTGTTTCTTTTCCCTTTTCTAATGAGCTCCCAGAAATGCTTTCCATATGGAAGCTTGCACGTTCGATCCACTCTGTCTCTACCGACATGTCACTCTTCTGGGTGACTTCTGGGTCTCTCCTTTCCTACTCGGTCACCACTTCAGGCTTTCACTTCCCACCGGATGCCCCTGTGTGGGTCCTGTCTTCCCTGGTCCTGTCTTCCCTCTCTCCACTGCTCTGCGTGTTGCAGCTACGGGGTTCATTCATGATGTAAAAGAGGCCACGTCTGTGACACGAGCCTTCCGGGGACATCCTGTCCCAGACAGAGCCACACACCCAACACACAAGGACGGACTTGGGACCGGCTCCTCAAGGGCTCTGCACAGTCTGGGCTGGAGCCTCAGAACTTTCTTCTTTTGCTGAAACCTCTGGTTCTGTATCCCCGGTGTGATGACTCCCACCCCGAAGGCTTGGCCCCTTCCACCCTCCAGGGGTCCAGCTCCCTCATCGGCGCGTTCCCCCGGTCTGTCCGCAGCCGGCTCCTCAGTGTGGCCGGATGCCTGGCCAAAGGAGACGGTCCCTCATTCCCAGTGTCCTTGAAACTGAAAGGACCAAACTGCTTCCTCCTCGAAAGTCCCTCTGGACAGCTGGAGGATCAGAATTCAGAGCCTGCTTCCTCGGCACCCTCTCCCCAACTTCGCCCCGTTCTCCTGCCCCTCCCCTGCTCTCCCCGAAAGTCAGCGTGGTCAACGGTCCTCAGAGGCCTTCCGGTGGAGGATCGAGCTCTGCGGGGCGTCCTGACGAGGGCCCCGCCCCGTCTTCTGTTCTCTCCCTTCAGACCATAGTGACCTGGGAGGACGAGCAGCTAGTGTGTGTGCAGAGGGGCGAGGTCCCCAACCGCGGATGGAGACACTGGGTGGAAGGAGACAGGCTGCATCTGGTGAGCGGAAGGGAGACACGCTGTGTGAGAGGGACCCCCCAGGAGGCAGCCCCGCTGCAAACCACGTGAGCCCGCTGCCCCCCCCCCCCGCCCTGCCTCACCCCCAGCAAGGGGCCAACCCGGAAACAAGCACGTGGAAGAGCAGGGAGAGGAGGCAGAAGTGGCCGGAACAGGCCCTGGCTGCAGGTCAGGCGACGGCCGTAAATCTGAGTGGGTGGATGGAGATGGCGGCTTCACAGCTCCGGCCCAGCGCCTTCTTCCCTGGGGCGAAGAGCTGAGGACAATTCCCTACACCTCCGATACTCTAGCTGTGGCTCCTTAGGGAGTAAACAGAGGTCAAAGGCACTGAGGGGCGCTCCAGTTGGGACGACCCGCATCCTCTCCTCCTCCATCCCCAGGAGCTGACGGCCAGGGACGCCGTGTGCAAGCAGGTCTTCAAGAAGGTCAGGTAGCCAGGGAGGAGCCGGCCCTGTGCCAATGTCCAGCCCAGACTCTGCCAGGTCAGCGTCCCGGTCCTCAGCCTCCCCCTTGTTAATCAGTCACTGCTGCCCCCGGTCAAGGCCTTCGGCCCTCACTGTCAACTGCCAACAGCAGGCCCTGTCCCGGTCAAGGTCTGGCCTCCTGGGGGCCGAGAGACGGAACCGTGTCCCCTCTCCTGTTCCGATGGCTTCTTATCTCCTAAGCGGTGGGCACCTGAGTTAGTGAAATCTGTCCTGGGGGTCTTTGCCAAAATTGTGACTGGTTAAAGATTTAAATGGAAGCCACTTGGAAGAGTCTGCTTATTTCTTTGCCTTTTTGAAAGATAGTCTGAGGTAGTTGGCAAGCCCAGCCGAGGCCCCACTGCGCCAGCATCAGAAAGAGTCCTGGCTCTTTGAGCCCTCCTTCCCACAGGTAGGGGAGACCTTTGTCCCACGAGCTTCCAACAGTGCCTGGCCTCCACAGCTGCTTTCGGAAAGACCAGAACCAAGAAGATTCGTGGAGACTCAAAAGGGAAGCAGGGGAGGTCGGAGACTTAGCTCAGTGGTTCCGGTGCATATAGCTCAGTGGTTCCGGCGCCTGTCTTGCAAGCGCAAGGGCCTGGGTTCGATCCCCGGTAACCACATAACAATATTGGGTGTGGAGACTCACCCCAGCAGCAATCAGTACCACATACCACAGTGCCAGGTGTGGTGGCTCACGCCTGTCATCCCAGCACTCGGGAGGCAGAGGCAGGAGGATTGCTGTGATGTGAGTTTAAGGCTGAGCTCAGGGCCAGTTTGAACTACAAAGTGAGACCCTGTCTCAAAAAAAAAAAAAAAAAACCTTAAAAAGAAAAAGGGGGACACAGACCCAAGGATGAAGAGATGCGGGAACCGTGGGGGCGTGGAGAAGCCCAGAGGGCTGGCCCTGTGGGCCTCTGAAGGCCAGAGGTCAGGAGGAACGCTAAGGACAGCAAGACCACCCCCCAGAGTCCCAAAGTCACTGCCAGGAACCAGCCCGGAGGGCGGAGCAGACTCGGGCAGTCCAGCCCCAGCCTCAGCCCCTCCCTCCCGGCTGGGCCTCAGTCCATCCAGAGTAAAAGTCCAAGGAAAGCGTAGAGGTGGATGTTGGGAAGTCCCTGGCCTGACAGATGAACACTGTTGCCCCCTCCTCCTTCTTGGCGAGGCCACTATCCATGCGACACAGTCATTAGGACTCTGGCCAAGAACTGGAAAGAGTTGACTGAACCGCTCATTCCCTGCCCAGCCTCTCCAGAGGTGTGGTCATCCCCCCCACCCCGCAGCGCAGGGTGTGGGGAGCCCTCTTCTTTGCTGCAAGGGCTGCTGGATCCTGCCCCATGCCCTCCGAGGCACAGGAGGTGTTCTGGTGCTCTTCCCCTGTCCAAGCCACCAAGCCGCCATCATACCTGGGCCCTCTGAGTGCACGGTCCCAGCCCCTCCCCACACGTCCGTCCTCCCGGGGGTCGGACCTCCTGCAGTGCATGTCCCCACCCTTCAGTGGACCACGGCTGTGCAGGAGCCAGGCTTCAACCAGAGGCCCAGACACCCAGGGAATGCACGAGTTCAGGGGATCTTCAGGGGACAGCTGAGAGGGCTGGAGGCAGCAAGCCAGAGTCGCTGTCCCCCCTGTGGGCACCAGGGGGCGCTGCACACACCATCGGCAGCCCTGATCCTTCCAACTCAACCCTCCCTCCTGCACCACCCCCTCCATTGTGCTGTTCCCCACCAGACAGGCACCCACACACCCATTCCCAACCCACAGGAGACCTTTCTCCTCCTTCAACCACACCCCTTCACCCTTGGAGAGGAAGTGGTCGCCCCAGCAGGAAGCACAGTAGAAGGGACAGAGTGTGGTCCCACTGCTGGCCTGGCCGAGGCTCGTGGAGCTGTGGAGGTCTTAGACCCAGGGCTGTGATTATGAATCCAGCGTGAACAGACGTGCCCTCCACTAAGCTAGGCCCTGGCCTGCTTGACTACACCACCCTGAGAGCGGGAGACCGGCCTGACAGGACAGCAGAGGCGGCCGCTCATGGACAGCGTGCTCCAAGGCTGCTCCCCAGGTGGAGGGGCCGCTCTTCCCCTGCACCTTTCCAGCATGGGACGCTCAGGGACAGGCACGCCACGGACCCTCTGTTCTGTTCCCGGGCACAGCTCTCGGAGGTCGCCAGGGCAGCCAAGCCAGCGGGCTCATGGGCAACTCGCTTCTTCCCAGGGGACTCCAGCACAGGTCAGCGAGCGGCCCCGTGTCAGCTGCCTGTGACTGGCCACACGAGATGGACGGGTCAGCACCTCTCAGTGATAAGCCCCACACACCAGGCATGCAGGGCACACCAGGCACATCCTGCCCTCAGCAGAGCCCTGGACACAGAGCAGGCCACTTCCCCTGGTGTCAGTCCCTCCCTCCGAACCTGGTGCCTGAAATTCGCCCAACCAGAGCGGACCCTTGTATGGCACTACGTAGGACAAAGCTCCAGTGTCAGTGCCCCTGAGGTCAGGCGGGGACTTTTTTGGTACCAGGGATCGAACTTGGGACCATGTGCTTTCAAGGGAGGTTCGAGAACTCCCGAGCTAAGTCCCGGCCCACACAGTGATCTATTTCTTCCAAAGCCTAAGTGACTAAGAGCGAGGATTGGAGCCAACACACCCCACCTCGGTTCTCCAGGCTGGGAAAGCATCTGGGGGCAATGAGGTGGGGGGGGTGCACTGGCTCCAGAGGCAGCTCTGCCACTGTCCCCCTGCTGTGTCTGAGAGGCCGTGGCATGGTCGGAGAGGCTACAACAGCCACTCTTGCCCTCCTGCCCCTAAGGCATCTCTGAGCAGGAGAGGCTCACACAGGGACAGCTGCTGGCCCAGCCACGGCCATGCACGGCACAGCCACGAGGCTGCACTCCCGGGACCCTGGCACAGCTGCTGGCGCTGCCCAGCTGCAGGTGCCGGGAGGGCCGAGGGCAGTCACCAGCCCTAGGCACAGCTCCTTGACCCTGGTGCTCTCTACTTGTCCCCATGGAGAGGAAGCAGCACCCCGCCCTGCCCTGGAGCTGTGTCCCGCTCTGCCCCCCCCACTTGTGGCCTTGGCCCCGCCCCCTCTGCCCGGATGCTGAGGTCCAGCTCTGATCCTCTGACTGCTCGCTCCTCTTGCCTTCCACAGCGCTCCCTCCCTTGGCCTCCTCCCTCTCTTCCTGGGTGTCAGAAGAGGCCTGCTCGCTCCTTATCCTTGACCCAACTGCCAGGAAACCATCGTGGCCCTTAACGTAAGCGAAGCTTGTCCTGCTGTCTCCCGGTGTGGACAGAACCCGCATGAGAAGAGCGAGCGAGAAGACAAAGGCCCGCCCTCGGGCTGCCTCCAGTCCCTGGACCCACCATTCTCCCCACAGCTCCTTTCTTTCTGCGTAGCAGACTGTTTGAACAAGGGTGTATAAAGTCTTGGAGGACACAAAAGGGAAATAGCAGAGGAGCTTGATCCTTGCTAACCTCCTCTGTGAACTTATGTCCAAGGAAGGGTGATGCATGACTCCCCCACTAGCAGCAAGCCAAGCACACGCACAATATGCGTAAAGTCCTTTACTACGGGCTGCGCTGCAGGCCGGAAGCCCACACACAGCGCGTGCGGTGTGAGCTCCGGAGCCCGACGCTCCAGCCTCAGGACTCGCTCCTGTGCGATCACCAGGATGCAGTCCTCGGCATACACCTCGGCCCCGCCGTGCTGAGATGGGAAGGGGGTCCTGCCTGGGACTTTTCTTTCTTATCCACTGTCTTAATTACTTCCTTATAGTTAGGACAAAATGCCCAACACTCACAAGTTAATGGAAGAAAGGTTTATTTTAGCTCACAATATGTAAGGGTTTCAGTCCATAGTTGACCGGCCCCGAGCTAGGGTGTCATGACGGAGGGGCTCCAACCAGGGAAGACCGTCCATAGCAGCGTAGGCAGGAGGAAGCAAGCACTGAGACTTCCTTCCCCTTTTTATTCTATCCAGGCTGCACGCCCATGGGTTTGTGGGCCTTCCCATCTTCCACACCCAGAACCATGCTAAACCAATCAGTGGACTAATCCCGTGCTCCCTAGCATCATGCACTCCTCTTCTACATCCTCACACTCATGATCCAGCCTCCTCTTAAAGCCACAGCCACGAGCACATGAGGCTTGGGGAGGGGCCATCTAGGTACCAGTCATAGCACCCAGACTGTCTGTCTCTGTCACAGTGTTTGTCTAGGTCTCTCCTCTTCTTCCTCCTCCTCCTCCGCCTCCTCCTCCTCCTCCTCTTCGTTTTCTTTCTTCTTTCTTTTCCAGAGTTAGGAATTGAACTCAGGACCCTCACACTGAGCTACATTCCCAGACCCCTTTTTTTATTTTTATTTTGAGACAAGATCTTACTGAACTGATAAGTCGCCGAGGGGAAGGTCCAACTTGGAATTTGGCTGCCTCAGCTTCCAAAGTGCTGAGGTAAGGGGCATGAGCCACCACGCATGGCCTTGTCCCTCCTGAGGGCAGTTGCTGAGATCTCCCAACCTTTGCTGTCCTCCAAGTGGGAACAGTGACTGTCACCCAGGAGGACAGAGCACCCACGGGCGCGGATCTGCCTCCTGCCAGAGCCCTGGCACAAACCGATAGCCCTGCCTTGAGGACCAGCCAGCCGTCTCAAGGCGGAATCCTTTTCCAGGGCTGCTCTCTCCCGCCAGAGCCGCCGTGCCAGCAGGAAGAGCACGGTTACTGGGCGGTGAGGAATCTCCCCGGAGAAGGGCGAACGGGCCAGGGCGGGCCTCGGACCATCTGCAATCGGTGCAAACCCAGCCCCGGGGCGCTCCTGTCTAGCCCTGCTCCTCACCTCCCTCAACACCAACCCACCCCCAGCTGCTCC
>PVIR01006942.1:0-63395 GCA_004026965.1 Petromus typicus
GAATTGTCCATCCCCTCCATGATCTGCAACCAGAGCCTCTGGTCTAGGTGGCAGTGCACAGAGACCAGAAGGAGAGTCCTAGCCTGGGTTCCCCCACTCTGGCAGAGTGACATGCACATCGCTCAGCCACTGAGGCTCCTTTCTCTTTCCCAAACTGGCTGGAACCCAAGGACCCAGGCAGAGACGGTCTCCCTCAGCACCTGGGCCATTCCCAGCATCTGCTTGGGCGAGACAAGCCGCTCTAAGAGGCTCCTTTTGCTCCCAGACACCCTGGCGCCACAGAGTGCTCCTGCCTCTCAACAGGAGGCATCCCTCGGTGCGTTCCTCCGTCCTCACTGCCAAACCAACCCAAACAGGGGCCTTCCACTCGCTGCCCAGGCAGCACCTGTGCCAGCCTCAGCAGCAACACCATGTCACCTGGGCCTCCCTGCCGCGCAGGTCTAAATTAGACCAACTGTCTCCAACTCGCTCCACAGGTGTGTCCTCTGCCCTCGGAGCTCATGACTTTGAGCCTGAAGGCGGAGGGACAGCAGAGCAGGCGCCCAGGCTCCCAGGGGCTCCAATGACCAGGCGCCTTCTGTCTGGGTTTGTGAGGTGCCAGGTAATTCCTGATGCCCCTAGGGTGCAAAACCAGCTAATCCACCAACTACGACCTGCCCCAGTCCAGCTGCTGGGCCCATGCCAGAGGCTCCCACAGTCCCTCCTTGCTCTCAGCAGGGCCTCAAGCAGGAGGAGGGCCTGACCAACCCTTAGGGCCTGGCAACCAGAGGGGGAAGGTCCTGTCCTCCTCCCGCAGGGCAGGGCCTGGAGGAGGAGACTGATGCCTGGGATTAGAGGGTGGGGGTCATACCTCCTCAGCTCCCTCCCCTCCAAAGAGGGCTGAGGCTTCCCAGCAAAGAAGTAAAGTGGGTTGGAGTTGGGGCGGTTAGAGTCAAGAGCTGCGGAGGATCGTGGCTCAGCTTTGTGTCTCACTGGGCTAAAAAAGGGAGATGGCAAAGCGCCCTCCAGATTCCCAGAACGATGCCAGTTGGAGGGAGCAGAGATTGGCTTTGAGGAAAAGGCTCCTGAGAGAAGATGCCACAGCCCATTTTCTCTCTTCAACCAGGGATGGCAGACACGTGGTCCATGTGCCATCACTACCCCTCCCCAAGGGCACACAGACATTGCTTATGGTCCCGAGTTCTCCGAGAGCGCAGAATTCAACACAGCCTCAGCAGCTGGCCACCCCCCGCCCCATGCTACCTAGGACCTCCCTTGTAGCCGGTTTCCTTCGCGGGCCACTCAGGCCTGAGGTCTGAGGCACGGATTTCTGGGGAGACGCCGTAGCTTGGATTACCGCTGAAAGAGGAGTGGGGGGGGGAAGATGGGGGGTGGTTTCGTCTGGGCACTGAGTACTTCTACTAGTGGCTCGAGACTGGCAAACAGAGGTGACAGAACCGAAATAAGCAGCACTCATTAAAGACAGCACAGAGCAGAGCAGGGCCACTGTCCTGAACGTCCACCCCTGCCACTTGGCCACCAAGGGAAGGAGGCTGGCCTGGTGGGCACCAATTCTAGGCTGCCAGGCCTGCCAGGGGAAAGCACCACTGCTTTCTCAGAATGGTAGGGGCAGCCTGGCCTGGGCCCGGAGGTACTCTCTGGCTTTCTTCCCCTCAGGTGTAAATCCCGGGGCTGGGATACTGTGTTTCTCAAACCCCACCACGCAGCAGAAAAGGTCTGGGCTCCCGCTCCAGAACGAATGAGACCTAGGAATCTGAACCCGTAAAACTCCCCAGGTCCCTGTGATGTTCTGTTTGGGATCCTGGCAGAGAGAAAGGGCTGTGGACTTGGAATGAGACCAATTTGAGTGTCTCTGCCTCTTATTTGGTGTGTGACTCTGGGCAAATCGCGGCTCTTTACGACCCTGTGGTTTTTTTCATCTATAAAAACGGAGAAATGACACCTCTCCTACTTTAGAGAATTATGTAAAGGTACCTGTCAGTTCTCTTGCTTCTTGCTTTTCCTCTCGAAAGTGCCCGTCTCATCCTAACATATACAAAAACCTGTGCCCGTCACAAGGGGTACAGCCACAGGTCAGAAACACCCAACACTGGGTGCCCCGTGGGCAGCAACAGGAAGCCTCTGGCGGGGCCCTCCCTCCCTCCGCTCTGAGCCGTGAGCCCAGGAGGCTACATCCTGGGAGGCCGTGTGTGAACTGCTCCACCTTGCAAGGCTGTGGGTGACAAAACAAGCCCTAGGAGCTTTACTACCTGCCCTGTTTTATGTGACACTGATGTCTGTGTGGCCTCATAAAAGACCGCAGAGCTCCATCTGCCATGGGACGGAGCCAGATCCCCGTGTGGGGCGGCTGTGCGACACACTGCAGGTGCAGAGCCAGGGCTAAGGGCACGCTGACCCACACAATAGGAAACCGCTCGGCTCACGGTGGCGAAAGCCCATCCTGGAGTCGGTCAAGCAGACCCAGGAGGGAGCTGCAGAAAAGGGAGCTGCAGGCGTGGGGCAGATGGGCAGTCAGGTGGGCAGTCAGGCCCGCAGCTGACCGGCTCCAGCTACCTCGGGTGGAAAGCTCGGGGAGCCAGCTGCAGGACTCCTGGTTGGCACCTTCGCTCCCTCACACCGGGGCAGGGCAGCGGCACTGGCCAATAGCCAAGACCAACACACAGCCATGAACTGCCTGCACTGGGTCTCTCCACAGCCTCCTCCCAGCTCCTCACCAGAGACCTCGTCTGAGCTCTGTCGCGAGCACAACATGGTGACATTTAGAGCGCCGAGGGGAGGGGGCAAGATGGCCTGAGCAGCCAGATTCCACCCTTCACTCACCCCTTTCCCAGTAAGAAATGGAAGGCAGGCGGGGGGAGACTACCACTGCCTCGTGGAGGAAGACGCCAGCCTCGCCGCCACTCAAGCGCCAGGCGGAGCAGGTGCCCAGGCACCCTCAACTCCAGCGAGAAGCTTAAATGAAATCAGGAGCCAGAGCTCGGGGGACAGTTTGACAGTGTAGACGGGGTCGCAACGGGAGCGTGTCCCTCAGCTCCCGGTGCCCGGAGGTTCAGCGAGGCCCCGTTCTCTCGGGCCAAGAAGGGGAGGGCGGCCAGGCACGGGGCTCTGCTGTGCCCGGGCTTGTGGATTCTGCTGGAAGCTGACCCTGCACGCTACTGAGTTGGGTCGCCGGGGACCGATCGCGCGCCGCCCGCAGCCCGCGCCCGCTCCCGCTCACCTGTGCCCGAAGAGCCGCAGCCCCGGGAAGCGCCGCTTGCTGAGGCGCCGCGGCGCCTTGTCCGGCTCAGGACCCACGTCTCGCTCGGAGCCGCTGGACGAGGCGGAGGCCGACTCGGAGTCGCTGCTCCGGGCCTCGGGGCTGCCGTCCCGCGGCTCCATCGGCCCTAGCCCCGGCCGGCGGCGGGCCCGCGGGAGACGCCCATGCCGGGCCGGCGGCCGGGCTCAGCACGCCCGACCCGCGCCGCCCGCCGCGGCCATGGCCCGCGCTCGCTCCGCCCGCCCCGCGCCGCGCGCCCCCGCGCCCCACGCCCAGGTGCCCGGGAAGCGGCTGCCGCCGCTCCAGGAAGTGCCGCCAGTCGCGGCCGCAGGACCCCGCATAGCTGGCCGGGCCGCTGCCTGCCGGCCGCCGAGCACGCCCCCTCGGCCCGCGGCGCCGCCGTCCCACAGCGCCCTCTGCCGGGAGCGGCTCACCAGGAGCGGGGCGGAGTCTCGGTGGGCGGGGCGATATAGGTCCCGCCCCCCGGCCCGCCGGGACCGCGCTGATTTCCTGGTCCCGGGGCGCTCGTTGCGAGCGCCCAGATGCGGCCAGGCCTCCCTTTAACCCTGACCTGCGGACACCCCGTATTTTTACAGATGTGCACCCGCGAGGGCGGCTGGCACTCTATTTCCACGTGCGCGAGGACCCACTGCTTTCTCGCCGGCGCGCGCCCACGCAGTCGCTGAGCAGATCCCGCTGCGCGCCCCAAGCGCACAGCCAAACGCGCTCGCCCCGCTCTGCCCTACAGTCAGCGCCCAGAGTCACTTTCTGCCCTCACATGCCCACCGAGAAGCGACACGTTTCTCAGAAATCATCCCTCCACAGCTCTTCCCTCCTGATGCGTGGGCGTCTCCTGGCACGCTGTCCAAGGGCACCTCTCATGCTGGCGGAGTCACCTGCGCTCCTCTTACACAAATACACTTTTTTTTTTTTTTTGAGACAGGATCTTACTATGCAACCCCAGCTGGCCTAGGACTGGAAACGATACTCCTGCCTCAGCCCCTCAAGAGCTAGGACTACAGGTGTGCACCCCTGAGCCCCACTTGAGATACACGTTCCTCGGGACAGCAGTGACTGCACACGCGCACGCGCGCACACACACACACACACACAGAGGAAACACTGTCTTCCACACACAGCAGCCCGGCCCTGGTGTCCCCCTCACGCCCACACACCCTCGAGGGCACCAGAGGTTGTCCCCACGGCCCCCGAACTGACAGGGCCAAAGAGCTGGGGACCATGATCTTCCTCCCCTCAACCTGTCACCCCGGTGCCCAGCCCTGCGCCTGGCGCTTCAGTCCGCACTGCATTCTTAAAGCCACATCCTGTGTCACCTTCACTTTCACCCTCGCTTGGTTCTGGCAGCCCATTTTCCAGCTGGGTCAGCCACAGAGCGCCTAGGCCGGCAGCGGGCCTGTAACTGGGGGGTCGCCAGCACCCCAGGCCCAGCCTGCTCCGAACCGCCAGCCCGCAGAAGCGCTGAGCGGCGAGGAGGGGGCCAGCTGGTCGCAGAAGAAGCCCCGACCCCGGCCTCTGGAGTGAACGGCTCTGCCCCGGAGGCTTCAGTGGCGCCAACAAGGGAGGGATGAGCCAGAGGCTGGAAAGCCTGTGCTCCTCTCCACACGTCAACAGGAACGCGCTCTCGTGGGCTGGGGGCCGTCCCCAGACACCCTCTGTTAGCCACCCGCCCCCGCAGCCCGCTGTCAGTCACCTTCCCCGGCCAGGCCCCGCCCTGTACCCCCTGGGCCTGCACCCAGCCGTGGAATAACGGACCAGCCGCCGCCCCCCCAAGGGTCAGGTCCGTAGCGGGACAGGTCCCCCGCCCAGCCCAGGCCACCCTTGTACCTACTGCGTCTGGAGGGCCTCGGCTGGGATCTGTGGCACGTCCCAGGAGCGGTAGCGCCACATCTGCCTCAGTGCCCCCGGCGGCTCCCGCGCTTCTGTCCCCAGCGCCTCCGCGAGGCCCAGAGCCGTGGCTGCTGCATCGCGGTCTACCCGGCTCTGCGGCCGGCCCCCAGCACGCTCATCCTGCCCAGCGACTCTCTTCCTCTTTCGGCACTTCCTGACCCGGGGAGGGGGAGCTGCCAGAGACCGACCGGCCAGCGGCCCAAACAGGGGACGGGGCTCAGAGGCGCCTTGCGTTGGCCGGGCACGAGGTGGCAAGGGCAGGAGCTACACAGGAGGGCAGGGGACAGGTAGGGACAAGCCCAGCCAGCAGCCCGGAGACAGCCCCAGAGTCAAAGGCTGCCAGGCAGCCACCAGGCCTGTCTGGACTGAGCCCGTTGGAGCTGTCGGATTTCATAGGCACGTACCTCTCATTTCTTCTTTTCCTTTTTTTTTTTTTTCTCTGATTCAGGGTCCCACTATGTAGCCCACATTGGCCTTGAACTCCCAGAGTTCCTCCTGCCCAGCCCCCCTCCCCAGTGCTGGGATTACAGGTATACACGACCACCATGCCCAGTGGGCTCCATTTTCTCCTCCTGGTCCGAGACCCTTGCTGCATGACAACCTGCCCCCTGCACTTGCTAGAGATGTCCTCACACACGCAGCTGTCGCTCCTTAGCACCTTTGCACGGGTCAGACCGCCCAACAAGGGGTGATGAGAAGAAATTGGATGGAGCCCAAAGGCCAGAGCTCACGTCCTCTTTCTCATTTCCCAGCTGTGTGGCCTGGGTCAGGTCATACACCTCTCTGAGTCACCTTGCTCTGTTTCTGGAATAAGATTTAAACACATTCAGTATCGAATACCGGTGTCAGGGAGTTCTCTAGCTTCAGTTTCCTCATCTGTGAAATGGAACAATAACACAAATTTATGAAAATATATGTAGGTGAAATGAGAGGTATGGGTCAGGCACGGTGGCACATGCCTGCAATCCTAGTCCTTGTGAGGCTGAGGCAGGAGGATCGCTGAGAGTGTGAGGCTAGCCTGGGCTACAGAGCAAGAACCTGTCTTGACAAAGAAAAAGAGAAGAGACAAAAAGAGTTACAAATTTAATAGATACACGTTGAGTTCAAGGCCCACTTGGGAAACTTAGTGAGACCTCGTCTGGAAATAAAATAAAAAGGGCCGGGATGTAGCTCAGCAGAGGAGAGCATGCCGGGCCAAGCGAGGGCGCTGGGAGCGAGGGTGGGGGTCCGGGGTCTGAGGAGCTGCCATCTGAGGACAGGTCTCTGTGAATCAAGACAACCGCCCAGGGGATGAACTCAGCGGAGTGGAGGAACAGCACTGAGCAGGAGGGACTAGGACGCCAAGGTCAGTGTGGCCACCACAAGGGTGCCCGATTGCGCCAGCATTTGGTGCCCCTGCGGGCACTGGCACAAGGCTCCTTCTTCCTCTTTATTCTTGGTCTGGCTCTGGGCGGAGAGCGTCCCTTCCTCAATCGCACCGCTCTGGATCAACACTTGTACTCCAGCGAGGCGAAAGTGTCAGCTGAGTTTGGCAAACATTTCCACTTTGGGACCTTCAGACGCACGATGCCCTCCACTGACACTCAGAAGCCTCCATCTGCTGCGGAATCACCTTTGTGTCCCGCATGCCTGGAACAGAACGCTTCTCGGTAGCTTGTTTCATAAGTGCATGCTGTGTGATGAATAATTAATACTCAGCCACAATAAACAACAGTTAATATCTCTTGGATGCTTCTAAGCCAGCTCTTTGCGGAATGTATAATGAGCTCATCAATCCTTCATCGACCTCCGGAGGTACAGCTTGTTGTTTTCCTCCTTTTACACAGGGAAACTGAGGCATAGAGGTGCTAAGCTTTGTAGTTCGTGTGTGTGTGTGTGTGTGTGTGTGTGTGTGTGTGTGTGTGTGATGCTGGGAAGTGAACTCAGGAACTTGGGCTTGCTGCTGCTACTGAGCTACAGCCTTGGCTCTGGGATAAAGAATTTTTTTTTCCAGAGCCAGGGGTTGAACACATGACTCACAACCTTACAGTTGTCAGGCAGGCAGTCACACCACTGAGCTACAATCCTGGCCCCAAGAATATTTTGTTTTGTCTTGTTTTTTCAGACAGGGTCTCACTATGCAGTTCGCGCTGGCTTTGAAATCACTAGGTAACCCAGGCTAGTCTTTAACTGTGGCGATTTCTTGCCTCAGCCTCCTGAGTCCTGAAATTACAGGCCTGTGCCCCATGCCCAGCTGGAATTAATAAGCATGTAATCCTACCCCTCAGGACCCCGAGGCAGGATTGGAACCTATCTAGGGCAACTTACTAACTTTAGGGAGACACTGACTCAAAAGAAGTAAATTTTATAAAGGACAGGGGCTGTGGCACAGGGCATCACTAGGGCCCCTCTTCCAGAGATGTGGGAGCTCTGTGCTGTGGCCCTCAGACTCTGCCCTCGGGCCAAGGTCAGCTCTGGAAGAAGCGGGCAGCGGCTGGCCTTCCTCTCCCGGGCGTCCTCCAGCAGCTAAACAGAGGAAATGGGGCTGGGCTTGTTTTCCAGTGAGGCTCTGGTGTCCTGAGCCGCAGAGGGCAGGAAATGGGCTCCTGCAGGGGAAGCCAGGCAGGCGGCAGGCCTGGCGACACAGCGGCGGTACCCATGGGACAGGGCCACCCTGGCCTTGGACCCTTGGAGCCGTCAGTGAGGGCTCGGCTCTCCAAGTGGAACCTGGAGCACCGGAAGGGGCAGGGCCCAGGGCCAGGGAGGACGCCCTTGGCTGCTCCTAGGAAGGCAGGGGCCAGCAATGGGGAGCTGGGGACCCCTCAGGAGTCACCTGGCACACACAGGAAGAGGAATCTGGGTAAGAAAATTATTCTGGGCTTCACTGAGGCCCCAGAGCGGGAAGTGTTCTATTTTCCATGGCCTGGCTGAGCACTTGGGAGTCAAGGAAAAGAAGTGGATCAGGCCGCCGAAGACTTGACCCACAACCTGGACACCCCCTGCTCCCAAAGGCGCCCAGGCCTCCTCCTTGGTGCCACCTTCAGGGCTCGTCTTACAGCCTCCTGCTCTAGACTTTCCCTGCAGAAATTTTCTCTCCATTTAAAGCACGCCAGGACCTACTTCATAGTAGGAGTTCAATAAATACTTCTTCCTTCTTTTCTTCTTCTCTCTCTTCTTCATGGAACTATGGGTTGAAACCAAGGCCTTCCTTCTGAGCTCCAGCCTCTGTTTTTATTTTGCAAAAAAAAAAAAAAAAAAAAAAGGGTCTCTCTAAATTACTAAGTAGCCCAGGGCTAGGCTTGGACTTTGGATCCTCCTGCCTCAGCCTCCCAGAAAGCTGGGACTATAGGCAAGCACCATCACAGCCAGCAGAATCACCACTTTTCCAACCCTAGTAGCAGGGTTGGGAAAGTGGGTAGAGCCCTAGACAAAAAGCCTGCTAGCTCGAGTTCCAGCCTTTGCTGTGTGACTCCGGACTAGCTGCTAACCTCTCTGGTTGGACCATCATAGATGACCGAAGTCTAAGATTTCCTCTTTTGGATCAGTTTCATTTCAATTTCTTCCCTTTCTCCAGGTTTTCATTCATTCAATCGTCAGTTATTTTCTAAATACCTACACACTAAACATTAAGTCAGCATCTGCCCCACTAATGCTGCTGTTCTCCGGAAACCTGGCTCGTTTTACTTGTCCGCATCACTCTGGTCTCCTTACAAGGCTTTTCATTTGCCCTTTCAGTATCGGCAAGTGATGTCAGGGCCTCCGGGATGATAGCGAAGGCTCCACCACTAAGCTACATCTCCAGCCCTTTTAAAAACACATTATTTTGCGATGAGGTCTTGCTAAATTGCCCAGGCTGACCTCAAACTTACCACCCTTCTGCCTCAGCCTGGGTGGCTGGGGTCCAGGCCTGTGGCGCTGTACTGAGCTCACTGACAAGACTTTCAGACCCTACTCTGTCCTCTGTCGGTGCCCTGGACACCAATGTGCGGCCCCTAACTCCCCGGACTCCGCAATGGGTTGAATTAAGTGTCCTGAGTGCTGAGCAGGGAGAGGGAAACCGGCTTCCTGTTTTTCTAAGTGGCCGCCGTCCCTCCTCAGTCCCTCCCCAGCAGCTAGGCCCGTGCTCCAGGCACCCACCTGGCCCTGCTGGTCACCGCCCTGCCCATCTGCTGGGGGCCCTGTCCCCTCCCCAAGAGACAGATGTGTCTGCGCGGTGCGCAGGTGTCCGGGTCACTGACAGATGGAAAGTGGTTAGACCCTCCTGTGGCCTTGCCAAGTCTGGGCAGGATCTGGAGGAGGCGCTGGGGACTCTTGCCATAGGACAGGAGGGCACAGGTCCCGCGACCAAGACAGCTGCTACAAAACAGTCTCCTGGAAGCTGTTCTTTGGCCGTTGGGCACTTCTTTTTGTCCCTAACCAGGACTGTAGTGAGCCCCCAGGGCCAGACTTGCAGTCATAAATCCTAACAATAGTCAGGAGTGGTGGAACACTCAGTTATCCAGCACATCAGAGGCTGAGGCAGGAGGATCTCCATGAGCTGAGGCCAGCTTGGGCTGCAGAGTGAGTTCACAGCCCAAAGGAAAAATCTCTCAAGATGAAGAGCCAGGTCCCTGGAAGCTGATATGGTGGAAGAGACATTGGGACAGACCTAAGCATGGACCGTGGATCCCCTGGCGGCACCGTCCGACCAAATCTTCTATCTGCTCAGGCTCTGACTGGACAGCCCCAGGACACTCTTCAAACACCGTGCTCCTATGGCCCTCCCAGCTCCTCTTATGAACACTCGATGGATTCCTGCGGATGGACGACGGCGCTCCCAGACGCGTCCCAAGCCCCTTATGCCCAATGGAGGTTGGCGGCTGTCCATGGGATCCGGACCCCTGCGTGGGCGCCTCCCCACGCTGGCTGTCTGCGGACACCGGGCTGTCGGCCTTTGGCTCGGACGCCGAGGGAAGGACGGAGTTCCGGCAAGGCCTGGCCCGCCCTTGCAGAGGAAGGAGAAAGCCCGGACCCCCGCTTCCGGCTTCCTCGGCGCACCCCCCCACCCCCCGCCTCCCGCTCTGCTCCCGCCCCCGGGTTTTGCATTTTTAATTCGGGACAGAATGTGATCTCCTGCAGCTCCTCACTCCATCCTGTTGCTATTTAAATTACAAATCGGCCCTATCTCCCTGTCACTCCCGCGTTATTTTTAGCTTCTGGTAAATAGCAGCAGGGAGAGTAGGATCAGTGCCCCTCCCTCAGGAGCCGCGTCCCGCGCAGCACCACCGCCCCGCGCCGGCTGGGGCGCCCTCCTCACCCCACTTCTGAGGGTGGTGAGAGCAGAACAAGGACCGCGTGCCGGGCTGTCTGCTTCTGTCTCCCTAAGCTTTGTCTCCTGAGGTCGCTTCCGGTGCGCAGGGACAGCACCTCCACCGGGCCTTTCTGGATGTCCCATGCCCTGCGGGACACTTTTGTCCTTTTACCCAGGACAAAAAAAAATCTAACTTGCATTACACTCCTGTTTTTTTTTTTTTTTGATATGATATTTCCTATTAGCCCAGATTAACCTTGAACTCTAGAGATTTTCCTGCCTCAGCCTCCCAAGTGCAGGGTGGAACAGGACTGTAATTCAAAGTCAAGTCCCAGGGACCCAGAAAACCTGTGCACACCGAACCACTGTGCCCCTCCGTGCCCAGGAGGGTTCTGATGCCACAGTAAGCTTGTCCTTTTGTTTGTCCTGTCCCATCTCCTGTGTCAGGGCTTGGCAAACCCAAACTCTGGGGCTGGATCTGGCCTGCTGCCTATCTGCGCAGGGCTCAGGAGCTATGAACGGCTCTACATAAGTAAAGGAGTTGTGCTCTGCACCTGTGAAAGTTCAGGGTCTGCAGTGAAGTCTTTGGGAACCCAGGCACACACGTTGGTTCACACGTGGTCCGGGCCTGCTAGCCTTGACAGTGGCCACGTGACTTGCAAAGCCTAAAATATTTACTGTTTGGCCCTGGGTGGGATCAAACTTTTGTGGAGGCCAAGGGCCGGCTCTCAGACGCCCTTCTGGGGCCACAGGGAGTCCCCTCACCATTGACCTCCTTTTTGTCATCCAGAACCCTTTTCTCTCTCCCTTTGGCTTTTTCTCAGGTGAAACCAGTGGTTTTCAAACCTGCTCACTATCAAAGTTCCCTGGGGGAGGGTTGTAACATTAAGAGGTCCAGCCCGACACGGGACCGACTACCTCTAGTAGGATCTCTGGACATAGGACTTAACTCTTTTTTTTTTTTTGGTACTGAGAATCGAACGGTGGACCTTGTACTTGCCAGGCAGGTGCAGTGCAGCTGAGCTACATCCCCAGCCCAGGTTTTGTTTTTTTGAGACAAAGTCTCACCATGCAGCCCAAGGTAGCCTCAGATTCTCAGAGATCCTCCTGGTTCAGCCTTCTGAGTGCTGAAATTACAGGAATGCACCATCGTGCTTGACTTCCAAAGGTCTTTCCAATGTGACTCTGATAGGCTGGGATATTCTTGAGTGTGTGAGGGACACCACCCAGCCCACCCTGGATCAGACACAGAACATAGGGCACTACTGCTCTGCCCTTTATTCTGACCTATTGGAAACCAGGCCCCTTTTAAAGAAATGACGGCCGGTCCTGTAATCACTGCCTTTCTTTACTCATCTTTCTGCATTCTTGCCTCGCTACCTCCCCGGTCCTCCCACCCAGGTCCCCAAGTGTCTGGGGGCACAGATCTGCTCCTGTGCTGCCCCAGCCCACGCTGGCCCCCAGAGCCAAGGGAACCTACTTCTCAGAAGCCCCCGCACCCTCCTGCCGCCCTGAGGCTCTCAGTGGTCCCTGCTGACGTCAGAGGCGGCCGTCCTCAACGGCTTCCGCTTCCACCCTTCACCCACGGAGTTTTGTGCCCCCGCGTGGCCGCCTAAAAGACTCTTTTCTCTCTGAAGGGCTTTCAGCTGCTTTTCTTAGCAACTCCTCGCAGCAGGGTGGGAGGTTGAGCTGCAGCTGAGCTGCCAGGAACTGGCGGGCGGAGGATGGGAAGAGGGCCACCGTGGGGCTGAGCTCTTGCTGGCCCCGGGCGGCCTGGACAAGGACCAGCATGGGGTCATGGGGCTCTGGGCCAACAGCCCCACAGGACGAGGCCCTGGCCGCAGAGCGTGGCCCGTTCTGCTGGGGGCCCCCGGGACCCGGGGGGCTCTTCCAGGGGTCCCCTTGATGCCTTGTGCAGCTGTGGTCTAAGACCCGGCTCCTGGGTGCCCAGGTATGTGAGCGGCGCCCTGTCCAGTCTGTCCTGTCCTGGGACCCTGCCCAGGTGATGTGGTTCCCATCATGCTCCAAGAAGAGCCACCACTTGGTTAGCGAGTGTCACCCTGGGTGACGAGGCACCCCAAGTCTGGAGCCACCAAGGGAATCCCTGCGTGCGTGCGTGCGTGGGCGCGCACGTGTGCACGTCAGCCCTTCCGTGATCTGGCTCCGGCTCTCCTGGCTTCTACCCACTGGCCACCTCCTCCGCAGCTCGGGGCGGGGGCCGGGGCCAGTCTTAGGTCAGCACCTCAGGTTGTAAGAGAACTGAAGCCCAGACAGGGGTCGTGTCTCCCTCAAGGACACACAGCAAGTTACTGGCAGAAACGAGACTGTGAGCCAGTTCTCCCATCTCTGGACTCTCATTTCTTCCAGGGCTGTGTTCTCTGCCCATTCCCTGTGGCCCCTCTGCCCGTCCTCTCCCTCAAGGCACAGGCTTCGTGGCGCTGTCTGGAAGAGCGCGGTGCACCCAGGATCCCCAGGGCGTGACCCAGGGCATGAGGCAGGGCCCACAGGACCTACCCTGCCCTCTGCATCTTCAGCGCTGGCCCCGTCCCCGTCCATCTCCCCTAAACACTGGAGGTCTAACGGCCTCATAGCCATGAGAAACACCCCGACCTTTAACCTCTGGAGCCGGACCCGAGGAGCCAGGGTAGCTGGGGCACGCCCAGTCCCCCAAAGCTGAAGACCCCAGGAAGTTGACCTCTCCAGCTCCAAGGACTGGAGCTGCCCCAGGGTCCCCCTGGGCCCTTCAAAGGTAGCCACCCTGTGGCAGGCGCTTCGGAGGGCTGCAAGTCTGCGTTAGGCTGCTGGGAGGGGAGGTCAGGACTGGCCACCCCTCACCGAGCCTTTCTGACCCTGACCCCTGCCACAGAACCCCACCAGGGTCCCCAAAGTGGCCTGGGCGCCAAGTCCAGTAGGACCTTCTCCCAGGGGACCTTCGGGGCGGGGTACATGGGGCAGAAGATAGCCTGAGAGTCCCATTAAGACGTTGGGGGAACCGGGATGCCCCTTTCCTCACCACCGTGGCTGCCAGGGAGAGCCCGCTATGGCGCACAGGGACAGAGGGGGGACTTGCACCCTAGGCAGCAAGCAGATGTCACCCCAAAGCCGGTGCGCGGCGCGGGGGCAGCCCACAGGGAGGCTGGGTTAGGGCGTGGACTGAGCCCGCGTCCTTCTTCGCCGGCTCCCTCAGCTGAGAGCGGCGTCACGGCCACGTCCGGGCTCTGTCCCGGCTGCGAGGCGCAGCGCGGCGCCTGGCACTCAGCTGGCGCGGTACCAACAGAGCTCCCGCAGGGAAGGCGCCCTCCGGGGTCTGTCCCCTGCTTACCTGTAGGATACCTGCTTCCGAAGGTGCAGCTGGTGGAACCGCTCCTCCATCGGGGCCGGGGCGGCCGCGCCCCGCGCGCCCTCGGGCCAGGGCTGCGCCCCCGACGCCTCGGCCTCATCCCCGCGCCGCCACCGCCGCCGCACCGCGTCCCCCTCGGCCATCGCGCCCGAGTCGGGGTCGGGGCGCCGGGCCGAAGGAAGGGAGCACAGACGAGGGCGCGCGGGTCCTGGCGGTCGGGCCCGCGTGGCCCCGGACGGACGGCGCGGAGGCCAGAGTCGGAGCGCGCGCCTGCAGCGCCGCGTCGCGCACGCACCGGTGTCACCTTGGCGACTCCGCGGCCGGCGGGTCCGAGGGCGCCGCCCGCCCGGTCCTCCGCCCCGCCCGCCAGCCCGCTTTCCGGCGCGGCCGCCGCCCGGCAGGTGGAGGGGGCAGGCCGGCGGCGGGAGCCTTAACCCCGTCGGCGCTGGCTGCAGGCGGCCCGGCGCTGTCCCGGCCTCCAGCTCTGCTCTGCTGAAAAGGGGCCCCGCAGGGTGTGGGGGCGAGAGGCTGCGGTCAAACCCAGGGGCCCCTCTTGCCTTCCCCCCAGGGTCACCGTCCCGCCTGCGCCTGACCCTCTTGTCCTCCAGTTGTTCGTCACTGGAGCCTTGTGCTGGGGCCCGGGAGGACGTCGCAGCGCTGGGAGCTGGTACCGTCCCTGCTTTAGACGCATCTTCCTGAGGCCTACCTGCGACCTGCCCTGCGGTGTCCAGTGATTCCCTCTTGCCCATGCGTTATTTATTTTTTGTCATTATTATTAGTTATTGTTGTCGTTTCTGAAACAGGGTCTTGCTCTGTGGCCCAGGCTGACCAGGAACTCATCAATCCTCCTGCCTCAGCCTCCTGAATGCTGGGATTACAGATGTGCCCTCACCTCACCCCTGCTGGTACTTTAGCTTGGCATTCAAGGCCTGCCTGGAGTTCCCACATCTCTGCCATCTGTTCCCTCCAGGGGGCCCAGCTTGTCTGAAATTTAAGTCCTAAGGTGTCTTCAAAAGCCACCTCCTCCAGGAAGACTCCCCTGCCCCGCCCCCCATGGCTTCTTCCCAGCCCCCAGGCAGCAACTGGCCTGGCAGAGATGGGGAAAGGGCTCCTGGAGCGGCCCACCGATGAAAAGCCTGCTGAGCCGGGCATCCTGTGATCCCAGCGCTCGGGAGGCTGAGGCGAGAGGCTGGGAGTGAGTTTCTGTCTCAAAAAAAGCAAACAAGAAGAAGAGGAGGAGGAGGAGGAAAGTCTGGGTTTGAACCCTAACCCAGTAGTCGGCCTGGGCCACCTTGGGCCACCGAGTCACTTGATGACAAATCCCACGCTCTGGGACTGAGGAAGTGATAGCATCTGCAGCCCCGGGTTGTGGTGAGGAGCAAGTGAGACACAGCTATTGTTAGAGGGTGACAGGGACCAGGGCAGAGCCCATCACAGAGGAGCTAGGGAACCACCAGCGCCGGCCTTGGAGTCTCAGGCAGGCGTCTCCAGGGGGGCCGGCTCTGGACATGGGCCTTGAAGGAGAGAGAGGCTTTTCTTTTTCATCGCTGTTGATTTTGTTTGGCTGGTTGACTTTTTGAGACAGGCTCTTGCTGACCTATAGGCTCTGGTGAGATGGGTCTTGAACTCACAGGCAGCTCAGGATGCCCTTGAACTCCCAGTGATCCGCCTGCCTCAGCCTCTTGGGTGCTGGGACAGTAAGCATGCCCCACCATGCCTTGCACCCGAGCTTTCATTTCCCCTGGGGGCCACTGTGTGAAGGCTGGTACCCTTTTACAGATGAGGGCACTGTGGCTGAGACCACATCCTGCATGTCGCAGAGACCTTGGAGCCCAGCTCTTAGCTGCCACCCTGATGGCTCCGACTCCTTCACAAATGCCACCCCCACGAGCCCCACAGCACCGTGCCCTCTAGTAGAGCGGTGCCTGGTTGCCCCATGGGGCCTCCTAGCTCCTCTGTGATGGGCTCTGCCCTGGTCCCTGTCACCCACGCTGCCCTCTATTTCCAGGGTGTGGCTTCCAGATGTGACAGAGGGTTTCTCGTGGTCTCAGAGCAGGATGCCCAGCACTCTGGCACCTGTCACAGTGCCTGTTGGAGCTGCTGTCCCGGGGATGGTTCCTCGAAAGCAGAGACATGAGTGAGAAGCCAGCCACGGTGGCTCAGACCTGTGATCCCAGCACTCTCAGGAGGCTGAGGCAGGAGGATCACCTTGAATTTGAGGCCAGCCTGGATTACATAATAAATCAAGGCCAGGCTCAACTACAGAGTGAGACCCTGTCTCACAAAACCAAAAAGAGAGAGAATGCTCGATGACAGGTCCTTGGACTTCAGCATCTGAATCCTGTTAGCAGTACTGTGTGGATGAGGGTCTCATAAACATTGGCAAAAGAGGAGCGAATTATATGGGCCACACCAAAGGCCAGCTCCGTCTCGTTCCTTCCGGGCGCTTACTTCCACCTGCCTCCTTTCTCTCCCGCTTAAATCTCCTGCCAGCTTCCCTCCCTTCCCCGCCCTCCTTCCTCCCCAGCACTGGCCCAGGCCTTCACTCTGAGCTCCATCTCTGGCCCTTTCCCTTTTTAATTTTGGCACAAGATCCCACTAAATTGTTTGAGCTGGGCTTGAACTTGCCATCCTCCTGCCTCAGCCTCCCAACGTGCTGGGATTACAGGTGCGCGCCACCACCCCGGGCCGAACCACTGTCCGTCTCGCCTAACTGTCCCCTCCGGGTGTCACCGGCGAGTTCCTGGAAGGAGCTGCTCCTGTCTGCTGGCTCAGCTCCCTGCACCTCAGGCCCTGCTTTCGCTTCTGCCTGTGGTTGGGCCGCTTCCTCCCGCTCCTACCCAGCACGCAGCTCCCGAGGTCACAGACTGCCCTGTCTGCTCGCCTCCGCCCTCGGGAAGCTGCGCCTCCTTCCGTTTTGGGAGCCTCACTCTGGTTTCCCCCCTTCTCACAGTCCTCAGCCTTTTTGTTCAGGCCTTTTCTCCCTCCCTCTTCCTGTCCTTTTTTCCCTCTCTCTCTTTTTTAGGTACTTGGCACTGACCCCAGGACCTTCGCACTGGGCTGCATTCCCAGCCCTTTTCATTTTCTCATATATATTTATTTATCTATTTATTTTAAGTTTTTTTGAGACAGGGTCTCACTTTGTAGTTCAGGCTGGCCCTGAGCTCAGCCTCCAACTCACATCCCAGCAATCCTCCTGCCTCTGCCTCCCGAGTGCTGGGATGACAGGCGTGAGCCACCACGCCCGGCACTGTGGTGTGTGGTACTGGTTGCTGCTGGGCGTGAGTCTCCACACCCAGTATGGTATGTGGTTACCGGGGAACTGAACCCGGGCCCTTGCGCTTGGAAGACAGGTGCCGAACCACTGAGCTGACTCCCCGGCCCTCATTTTCATATTTTGCCACAGGGCCTTGTGAAGTACCCCAGGCAGGCCTCAGATTTGCCGTCCTCATGCCTCTGCCTCCTGGGTGCTGTGATTCATGCCTTCGCCCCTGTCCCTTCAGCTCTCTGAGAGTGCCTTCTCTCCAGCAGGGAGAGGACCAACATGGCCCACAGGTGCCCATGCTCAGGGTGCCGCCAGTGCCTCTGAGGTTTGGACTTTTGCACCCCTTACCTCAGCCCGACCTGGCCTGTCATGGCTCTGCCTCTGCATTGCTGTTTCCCTGCTCCATGCACATGCCCTTCCGTGTACCTCCCTGGATCTCCCAACCTGAATCTCACACACGCGTCCATGTCCCTTAATATCCCCTCCCACCTCCATCATACCAGCCTCAAAGGCTTCCACCACCAGCCTGGCCATTTGTTGAATGACTAGTAGAGGGAAATGGATGTGTCAGAAATCCAGAAAGCTGTTCTGAAAGTTCTTGTTCATAACTGAGTAATGACAGCTTAGGACCCAGAGACCAGGCTTTAGCAACCTTGCTGTAAAGGCCTGGACTTTTTTACGGTTAAAACAGATGCCCATGTAGAAGAAAAGACAGTAGAGAAAAACGCAGAGCTGTTCCTCAAAGGATTGACATCTAGAATTATATACAGAGCTGAAAAAGATCCGACTCCTCAAATTTAAAGGCCCAATCCGAAAATGGGGAAATATCTATTCAATGAGTAGACCCTTCTCAGATGAAGAAGTATACAAATGGCAAATAAATACATGACAAAATGTTCAGCATTGCTGGTCATTTGAGAGATGCAGATGAAAACAACACTGAGGTTCCATCTCGCTCCAGAAAGAATGGCTGCTATCACGAAATCAACCAGTAGGCCAGGGATTTAGCTCGGTGGTTCAGGCACCTGCCTGGCAAATGCAAGGTCTGGAATCCATTTCCAGGTACTGCAAAGAGAAAGGAAAAGAAATCAGTCTGCCAATAACAAATGATGGCGGGGCCGCGGCGAGAAAGGAACCCTTCTCCACTGCTGGTGGGAACGCAGGCTGGTACAGTGGAAATCAGCGTGGACTTTCCGCAGAAAACAACGTAGACAGTGATTCAACCCAGTTACTCTCTTTCTCGGTATCTTCCCAAAGAATTAAAAATGTCATGTCACAGTGATAGCTAAATCTTGGAAACAGCCTGTTGGGCTGTTGACAATTGTTTATCAATTGACAAATGGGTAAAGAGAATATCGTATTTCTGCACAATGGAGAACTACTTGGTTGTCGTTTTGTACGGGGCTAGAACTCAGGACCTTAGCGCTGAGTTAAATCCCCGGCCAGAGAATTAAGGCATGGTGTGTGCAGGTACAAATTTCTAAAGATCACCATGATCACTATGCATAACAAATATGTACCAACGAATAATAAATAACGCTTAAGAAGGACACGCAGCAGCGCATCCGGGTCTTGGGAGGGCGGTTAGGGCAAGGATGCGGCCGCTTCTCCTCTGAGCTTGTCACAGCCCAGCTGTTTGCGCTACCGCTGCCAGCAGGTGGCGCGCTCTCAGTTTAGAGAGGGCCTGATCCCTTGGCCATCAGCTTCCCCGATGAAGCCAGGCCCACCTAGGGGCACTGTCCTTTCGAATGAAATCAAAATCAGCTGATTTAGAACCAAAATTCTGTCTGCAGGATCTTCTGCTTTCCTCAGAAAAGGTGATCGAGGGGGCCGGGGAGTTAGCTCAGTGGTTCTGGCGCCTGTCTTGCAAGCGGAAGGACCCGGGTTCGATTCCCCGCTAACCACATAACAATACTGGGTGTGGAGACCCACACCCAGCAGCAACCAGTACCACATGCCACAGTGCCGGGCGTGGTGGCTCACGCCTGTAATCCCAGCACTCGGGAGGCAGAGGCAGGAGGATTGTGATGTGAGTTTGAGGCTGAGCTGAGGGCCAGCCTGAACCACAAAGCGAGACCCTGTCTCAAAAAAAAAAAAAGAAAAGGTGATCGAATTAGACACGAGTCTCTGTCCTTCAGGGAGGGGATTAAACGGGGAGTGTACAGCAGGGGCCGGGGGTCTTGGAATTAGAATTTTGTTTCTCATATGCAGCTAGTAAGTGGCAACTCCAGTAGCCAAATATAGTTTTGTTCTTCTTTTTCTCTCTCTTTCTTGCAGTACTGAGAATTGAACCCAGGGCCTCTACACTGAACTCCATCGCGAGCTCTCTATTTTATATTTTTCACTAAATTGCCCAGACTGGGTTCAAATTTGTGATCTTCCTGTCTCAGCCTCCCAAGAGCCAGGATTACAAGCATTTGCCTGGAAGCCTTGATGATCTATCTTTCTTTTCTTGAGATAGTGTTTTACTATATTGTCTAAGCTGCCCTGTAACTCCCTGGTTTAACCCCCCACCCCCTGCCTCAGCCTCCTGAGTAGCTGGGATGTCACCATCCCTGGATCTAGTTGCTTTGTCTGTGCCTTTGAACCAGTTGAAGCAAAGGACACAAGAACTAGAAACTGCTGGGCGTGGTGGTGCCTGCCTATAATCCCTGAGCTCTGGAGGCTGAGGCAGGAGGATTGCCTTGAGCCCAAACCAAACTATAGGAAAACAAAATTTAAAAACCAAAATAAAATAGATCCTTCTCATGCCTCCAAGAAACACACAGAGTCGGCAATTGATGCTGAATCTTTTTTTTTTTTTTTTTTAAATTTTGCCTTCTTGAAGCAAGAGCTGAACTGAAGGGAAAGCAGACTGGCAATTAAAAGGCCCAGCGCATGGGCAGCGGCGGGGGGGGCCAGGGGAGAGGGGTGTCCCTCTGCTCTGGCTGGGAGGAGCTGCGAAGCCCGCACTAACTTCATAAAATAGAAAACAAGTGAGGGGAAGGTTGGAGGGAGATTTGTAAAATACATTATCTTAGGGAGGTGGCAATAATAAAAAATAAGGTTCATTATTTACAAACAATTTCTGCTCTTGTCTGTACAGAGGGGTGGGGCAGTGGTCCTGTGGTCATGCTGAGGGGGGACAGTGGCCAGTGAGTGGTTTCGCTGAGGACGGATGACTGTGGGGACACAGTGGTTGGCTGGGGGGCAGTCCAGATGCCAGGGGTGGGGACGGGAGGGGACAGGGCACGGCTGGGTCCGGGTCCGTGAGCGTGAGAAGTCCTCTGGGTACCGGGGTTCCTTGTCTGGTCTGGCGGCCTAGGAGAGCTGGAGTGTGGTGTTGGGGCCGAGGTCCCTGGGGAAGAGAGCAGCGGGTGAGGGTCTTATCGCCATGGCTGCTGGTGCCACCGTGAGGTCAGCAGCCACGCGGGGGGTCCGGGGTCTGCAGGGGCCCCCACCTGTCCTGCAGCCAGTCCTCCGGGTGGGAGAAGTCGGGGCTCGAGCCGTTGCCCCCAACGCCCTCGGGCCAGGCCTCGCCCAGGTACTTGGTGGTCTCGTGGGTGCCATCCAGGTGGTCGAGCTGCAGCGGGTCCTGCGGCCGCTGCTCCCCCGGCCCCCCGGGGTGGAGGTCCCAGCCTTCCGGGGGCTCCGCGGGCAGCAGCGCACCGCGGCCGTCCTCCCACGAGCCGGCACCCTCCTCGTAGAACAGCAGGCTCCGGGAAGGCACTGCAGAGGGACAGCGGAGTGACGGGGGTGACCTGGGGTGCGCCCGGCCTATTGCCCCGCCACTTCCTGGCACTGTGGTTAGGGACACACAATCTACAATCCTCTACAGTCCTTCAGGCCTAGATGTGAATTTCAGCTCGTAGGCTGGTCATACACTTTTCTTAAGCTTTCTGAGCCTCAGTTTACTGAGCTGGAGAATGGGGACACGAAGGCCAACCTCCTTTCATGTAAATGTATACCGAGGCCAAGGAGTCAAACCTGCTCAGTAAATCAACTCATTAAGTTAGTGCTTCCTAAGCAGAGGTCTTGGGCTTGGGGACCTGAGAGCTTTTCTCTTTTTGTGTATTGGGGATCAACGCAGGGCCTCGCACGTGCCAGGCAAGAGCCCTACCCCTGGGCCACTCCTAGTCATTTTTGGTTTTACTTTACAGCAGGGTCTTGCTTCAGTGTCCTGGCTAGTCTCCAACATGGGATCCTCCTGCCTCAGCCTCCTGAGTAGCTTTGATTATAAATAGGCATTGCATCCAGCTGAATTCTTTATTATTATTATTAATTATTATTATTATTATTATTTTATGGTATTTGGGATCAAACTTGTGACACTGTGCTTCTCAGGCAGGCACCAGAACCACTGAGCTAAATCCCTGGCTCCCAGCTGAGTTCCAATTCCAGCAAACCTCTTATTTGTTGGAGCCTGGAATGAGTCTCTTCCTCATCCTAGACCCAAGTTTGCCCTCTGCAGAAACCAAGGGAAAGAAAGCAAACACTTATAGGACATCTGTAAGCCTGACCAGATTATTGCAGCCTTACAACCTTTGGAAATGAAGCCTAGTTTGTTTGTTTTTTAAAACACAGGATCTCTGTGTAGTTCAGGCTGGCCTTGAATTCACTAGGTGGTCCAGGCTGGCCTTGAATTTGTGGTGATCCTCCTGCCTCAGCCTCCCAAATGCTGGGATCCCAAGCGTACACTGCCACGCCTGCTTGGGAGCGAGGTTTTCTTCAACTGTGCTGCACAGAGCAGGACCCAGGCTGCAGGTGAGGTGGCCCTCCTCGGCTTTGCCCCCTTACTCTCAGCCTCGACCTCCCAGATCTGACGTTGAGGAGATGCTGGAAATGCACAAGGCTCTGGCTCTGGAGGCCAGCAGCTCCTGATGCCGCCTCTTCCCCCCAGCGTGTCCTCCATGCAGAAGGCTCTGCCATCTCTCCTTGTGGCTTGTCCAGAGAGTGACTGTCACTGTGCTGGCTTCCTCCTCTCCAGCCCGGGTCCTCCTCCCCTCTCCCCATCTGTTTCCTTCCCCTCTTACCCTGTGCAAGTCCTGCTGCCTTAATTGAGTTCCTCTGTTCTGCCCCTGAAGCTCACTACATTGCCTGGCTGGGCCTGAACTTGAAATCTTCCTGCCTCAGCCTCCTGGATGCTAAGATTATAGGTGTCCACTACTACGTTTGGGTAGGGATAGCAAATATTGGAACCCAGCCACCCCTTAATCTGTCCGGGGTAGATGTCACTGAACTTTAGGATATTTATCGAGTTGCGTCGGGCAGCCACATGCCATTATTAGAAAAACCTCTGCCTCAGTTTCCCAGTCTCCCAAATGAGAATGGAGGAGCCCGTGGTGCCAAACCCAAACACAGCCTCTTGGATCTAGCTTCGGCCGCAGGTGCGGCAAATGCGGACTCACTCTGACTGTGGGTGTACACGCCGTCGGAGGCCGCAGGGTCTTCCTTCACAGGCTGGGGGCCGGAGGAGAACTCCGGCAGGCAGGGCACGAGGGAGCCCAGCACCAGCACGAAGCACAAGGCCGCCACCTGTGGGCGAGCGCGAGACTGAGGGTGCTGGGGGCGGGGGTACCCAAAGCTCCGCCCTCGGGAGCCTCAGTTTGCCAAGAAAGCGGCTGCTGGAGCTGACACCCCAGACCTAGGGCCCCCAGCTTCTCAGGAGCGAGTGGGGGCTGCCTGGGCCGCCCCAGTCGTGGTGGGCGTGTGGCTGCGGGTTGTGGGAGGAGTCTCAGTTGGAAGAAGGGCGGGGCTGCTCCTGCAGCTCAGCAAGGGCCCAGGCGCTGAGGACCAAGAGCCTTACCAGACCCTGTGCGAGCCCGGCCTGAGCAGACTCAGGGCCTCGGTACTGAGCTACATTCCTAGACGTTTTTATATTTTGACACGGTCTCTTAAATTGCTAAACTGCCCAGGATGAACTCAAAATTGAGATCCTCCTGCCTCAGCCTCCCAGAGTGCTGGGGTCACCGTTGTACTCCACTATACCCAGATTCTTTTGGGTTTTGCTCAGCCTGCTCCCCTACCTCAGCCATAGTTCCCACATCTCCCCAAGTCCTTCACTCCAAGGGGTTTGCCCAGGTGGCTTCCTCAAGGACCTGCCCCTGGCTGGGCTCACGGGTGTCACCTACGCAGGTGCATGAGGACACACACAATGCTCAAGGCTCTGCGGGCCCCGCCTCTTTGGGTGACTCACCCGAGACACCACCACACCCTCTGAGCCCTGCTCACTGCCCAGGGAGGCTGGTGGAGGGAAGAGGGTCCCTCAAGCTGACGGGGCCGGCGCCTACCATGAGGCAGGTCCCAGTCTGGGTGGCCGCCATCTTGTACGGTCTGGAGATCTTGCTGGTGACAAGGGTCTGGAGTTTCTGCAGCTGCTGTAGCAGGTTCCTGAGGAGAGAACAAAGGTCACAGGGCCCGACCGGGCAGCCAGCTGCACCTCCTGGGCCTCTCTCCGCGGCTGGGCTGCTTCCAGTGTGGCCCGCACACCGGGGGCCTGGTGCTGCGGGAGGCGAAAGGTCACCTCCTGTAGCCTGCGGTGCGGCCACCTGGGGCTGCTCCTGTGGATGCTGCCGCCCTGGGGAAGCCCCGAGGGGCAAGTGTGCAGCCTCAGCCTTGTGTTGCTTTCATTGTGGGTCTTTTTGGTGGTACTGAGGATTGAACCCAGAACCTTTACATCGAGCTATATCCTCGGCTTTTAAAATTTGTAAATCATTTTACAATTTTGAGGTAGGGTCTTACCTGGCTAGGTTTGAACTTGGGAGTCTTCCTGCCTCAGCCTCCCCAACTGCTCAAATTACAGGTGTGAGCTACCCTGTGTGGCTGCCCTTTTTCTTACCCTAGCCGCAGACGCACTTGCTTCCCTCCTTTGCGCCCCACAGCATCGTTTTTGTTTTTGAGAGAGGATCTCACTTTGTGGTTCAGGCTGGCCCTGAGCTCAGCCTCAAACTCACATCACAGCAATCCTCCTGCCTCTGCCTCCCGAGTGCTGGGATGACAGGCGTGAGCCACCACGCCCGGCACTGTGGTATGTGGTACTGGTTGCTGCTGGGGTGAGTCTCCACGCCCAGTATTGTATGTGGTTACCCGGGATCAAACCCAAGCCCTTGCGCTTGCAAGACAGGTGCCGGAACCACTGAGCTAAATCCCCGGCCCACCCCACAGCATTTTAAACTCATAGGAAGGCCATGTTTGCGGGAGCGCCTGGTACACAGGTCCCATAAATGACATCAGTTTTAGTATAAGTACTGCCGAAGTGAGCACGGCAGCTGCTGTTTATGATGACTTTATTGGTGTTTTTGCTCTGGTCACAACACCCACAGCGCCTCATTTACTTATGGATTTCCATGTCATCCCCTTGCTAATTTTGGACTCCCACCCAGCGAGGCCCACCCAGCATGGAATTCTTCACTTAGACAAGCCGATGCAGTTCCCAGAATGAACAGCAGGTGGCGAAACAGCTCCTAAGACCAGGCCTTATTTCTGGCCCATAAGGAAGCCCAGTGTGAGGCTCCGCCCCCATGCTGTCGGGGGCGGGGCTGGGATTCTCCCAGCCAATCAGAGAAAAGCCAGAGTCGAAGGCGAAAGGGAAAGAGGAAAGCCAGGTGTTTCGGTACAGTGTACCAGGCAGGCTGTCAGCTGTGTCACTGGCATTGCTGTCAGCAAATACGTATTAAAAATCTAGTAGGGGTCGGGCATGGCGGCTCACGCCTGTAATCCCAGCACTCAGGAGGCTGAGGCAAGTGGACTGCAAGTTTGAGGCTTGAGCAATAGCCTGCATCAAAAATAAACTGGGCGTGGTGATATGCACCTCTAGTCCCAGCACTCAGGAGGCTGAAGCAAGAGGATCCCTGCTAACGAAAGGTCAGCCTGGGCCAAGCAGTGAGTTTAAGGCCAGCATGAACTGTCACAAAACCCAAACAAAGGGGGCTGAGGATTTAGCTCAGTGGTTCTGACAAGCTCGGGGTCTGAGCTCGATCCCTGGTAACCACATACCACAATGTGGGGCGTGGTGGCTCACGCCTGTAATCCCAGCATTTGGGAGGCAGAGGCAGGAGGATTATTGTAAGTTTAAGGCTAGCCTGGGCTACATAGTGAGCTCAGGGCCATCCTGAACTACAAAGTGAGACCCTGTCTCAAGCAAACGAACAAATAGAAACAAAACTCAAGGTTTGCAGCTCAGCTTCAGTGCACCTGGCTTCGCGTCTGAGCATCTGCATTTCCTTTTCTGTCTTTCCTCTCTCTGTGTTCGGAGTCCGGCTGTGTAGGCCAGGCTGGCTTTGAGCTCCTGATTGTCCTGCCTCAGCCTCCAAAGTGCTGCGCGGACAGCCTGCAGGTTCACGAGTGCTGTGGACCCTGGAGTACCTCCTCTCTGTCCCGCCACCTGTGCCATCTCACCAGCCCCAAAGCTGTGTACACTGCGTGGCTGAGGAGGCCCGGAGCCGGGGCAGGGTGGGACATTAGCGGCCCCAGCCGCAGAGTCTAGTTTTGGGGTCCCTGGAACTCTCCCCTCTCCTGCCACGCTGAACAGCGCCCCACCTGTTGGCGTTCTCCAGGGTCTCCACCTTCTTCCACAGCTCGTTGTTCTCCGACGTAAATGTCTCCACCCTGGAGGGGCCAAGTGGACACAGGCTTAGGGCGCCCCATGCAACGCTTACCCGCTGCCCTGCCCGTGACCCGTCCCCAGCTCTGCCTGGCGCTGGTGCCCGGGGGAGGATGGGGATCTTACTTTTTCTCCAGACATTCCACGTACTCCTTCTTCTTGCGGCGGCTCTCCTGGGCTGAGATCTAGAGGGGCACAAAGCAGTTACTACACGGCTCCATTTCTCAGCCCAGACTGCAGGCCGGGCGGGTGGATGTTGTGGGGCTCCTACCTTGTTCTTGATTTTCCTCCGCACCCGCTTCAGGGCCTTCTCCTCCGCCTTGCTGAGGGGCAGCTTGGTGGGGATGGGGTAGCCCTCTGCCACGAGCGTGCGCTTCTCCTCCTCCGTCAGGAGCAGCGGCCCTGATGTCCCCTGTAATTTCTGCAAGGAGCAGCACACAGGTTAGGCTGTGGACAGCCCTAGGTTCAAAGTCAAGGCTGGCATGTGCTAGCTAGAGCTCAATCCCCAGGCCTCAGTTTCCCCTTCTCAACAGGGCAGATCTAGTTCCATCCGGTGACAGGAGCAGGCCCAGGTCAGGGTGCTGGGAGTCCAGCTCCAGCCCTGCAGCAGTGGGCTTGGACGGCGCCTCTCTCTGCGTGTTTCCTGGTCCCATGAGGCGGCCTGACAAGACAGTCACGGCCACCTGCCCACCAGACTTGGCCGAAGTTCATCTCTGAATTGTTTTGAGGTGGGGGTCAGACTTGGGGCGCCCTGACCCTCCCCCCTTCATACATAGGATGTGAGGATTGGCTGAGTTTCCCTCTCCCTGGGCCGGTCCGCCCCAGCTCCTTACGTGCGGGGCGGTGAGGAGGGGCGAGGTGGAGATGGCGCTGGAGGAGCGGGCCATGGGCCGGATGGGGCTGGAGGGGGGCAGCGAGCGGGGACTCTGGGAGCCGTCGCTGTCGCTGCCGTGGCTGCTGGGAGGTGTCGGTGGCATCTGTGCCAGGTCCTCTGGGAAGACGGGAGTCTGTTAGCTGAGCAGCCCATTAGGGCAGCTGAGACACCAGGCGTTTAGCTTAGCGCGGGAGGAAATGGGCCCTCGCCCACCGTGGGGACATCAGGAGCCGCTCTGCGACACATCATAGCGCTGGGCCCGGCTCCCTGCTGCTGTGCCTAGGTGTGGGTACCACAGAGGCAGGGTCCCCGCTCCCAGGCTTCAGACAGTCTGGTGTTTGTTCTGCCTTCATGTTTTGTTTTGAGACAGGGCTTTGATATGTAGTCGGCCTGGCCTTGAGCTCACTATGGATCCCGGGCTGGCCCCAAACTCCTGGTCCTTGCGCCTCAGAGCAGGTCCAGTGTGTGTCACCACGCCTGGCGGGGAGATTCAGCTCTAAGCCTCAGCTCTACAAACCCAGAAGATGGCTGAGGTCTGAAACCAGTCTTTTCCCCTTCTGTCTCCACCTCAAACTATGCAGCCATAACCACCCAGGGGTTCCAGTCCCTATTTCAGGGTGTAAAGCAGGACTACAATTTCAGAAAAGCGGGGCGCTGGCCTCCTCCGCTACACGATGCTCCATGCTGTCCCCCCTGCGGCCACGGTGCCGGAAGGCTGAGTCTGCTGTGATCAGACTCACTGGAGCGCTCTTGGGCAGCTCCTGCTCCAGCCTTCTCTCCAAGGCCGAGGGTGAAGCTGGCCTTATTCACCTTCCTAGACCTTTCCACCTAGTTCTGGGCCTGATGTACAGTAGATTCTTGATTAGTGTTTGATGAGTGGATGAGGCAGGATGAGAAGATTCTGCTGCCCAACACCAAGAAGCCCTTGGTGTCCCTTTCTCCCGTGGCCGGGCTGGGGAGGAGCCCCAGGGCTCTCGGAGGACTCGCCATCAGCATATCCATGTTATCCTGGCTCACTGCAAGCTTGTCTTATGAACTCTCATGATCTGCTTGGACATAAGGACTGTCTTCTTCTCCTTCAGTGCCCAGGACTGGGAGATGCTGCCTAGGGGACCATGGATGGGTGGATGGATGGGGGGGTGGGGGGTGGATGGAGAGTTGGGCAGATGGGTAGAGGGGCATTGAATAGGGCGGCCGGGTGAAGGACAGAGCGGGCTTCAGTTAGTGAGTGGCTGGAGGACGATTAGCGGGGAGGGTGGGTGAGGTGATGGGACTCAGCCCGAGTGGGGGACTGGACGGGGGAGCACGGGTGATGGGGAATAGGGCCAGGAGGCGAAGGCGTTTGGGGGAGAGCTGGGGATTCCAAGATGGGGTTGTGCGGCAGGCCGAGGAGAAGATGCCGTGTGCCTAGTACCCGAGGGAGAAGAGCCCTCCGCGGACACTCACCGGGCACTGCTTTGAGGAACGGGCTCACCTCCGGGGGCTCCGCTTTGATCACGGGCGGCTGAGCCATCTCTCCCGGAGCCTGCAGCGGACAGGTCAAGTCCGCCAGTGTCTCTGGCACGCTCCCCACCCTCACACCACCCCGCCTCCCTCCCCGGGCGGAGTGTCTGCCCTACAGTCAGGGGAGTGGCCGGGCTTGGGGTGCCAGACACAAGGGACAGACACAAGCCCTCAGGCCACACCAAAGACAGCTGAATGTGACCTCGTGGCGCAGTTCAGACCTTTGGCTCAGAGCAGGAGGGCTTCCTGTGGGCTTGAGGCCCCGCCACCTTCTCGGCGGAGACTGATCCTGTGCCTCGAAGGTCACCTAGGCCTCTGTGTGGGGGTGGCCCTGAGGACCAGTGGTAATGTCCGGCTGTTATGGTTTAGTTCTAAAGCACCCCCAAAGTCTCCTGTGTTCAGAGGGGGGCCAGGGGGGCAGTGGATCACGAGCGCTACATTCCTCAGTGGATCCCCCCTGCAGACCTGCTGTTGGGCGGCAGGGCCTGGCTGGCAGAGGTGGGTCACAGGGCACGGCCTCTGCCTTCTCCTGCTCCCAGGCTGCGGTGGGTGGCCGCGTGCCTCTGCCTCGCCCCCACACTGTGTCTGCCGTGGGGTTATCCGACCACGGGTGTACCCCTGGAAACCCTGCTCCACTCCCTTCAGTTCAGGGTGTTGGATTTTTCTCCCAGGCACGAAGTGACAGATACGCTGGCACCAGATGCTGCCCAGTGCCCGGGGACGTGGCCCAGAGCAGCACAGGAGGCCCCTGGGAGAGTGAGAGGAAGTCCCAAAAAAGGACTCAGAAGTAATGGGAGCCCCTGGTGGGTTTTAGGCAAGGGATGGATGGAATCAGATTTACATGTTTAATAATGTATATCTGGTACCGGAAAAATGTTTTAAAATCTACACAATTCTATTTGTTTCTATTCCAGTGTGTGCAGGAACCCACATGGCTTCCCACTTCTGACGTTAACATTAGCGGTGGTCTCCGAGGGGAAGGTGTAGTTTCAGGCTCTGGGTTTGGGGACCGTGTCTCCCTGCTGGATCTGCAGCCAACACAGAGGTTGTGGTGTGGGGAGGACTCAGGGTCCTGAATACAGGAAGCTCAGGCTAGTCTTGAACTCACTGAGATCCTCCTGCCTCAGCCTCCCCAGCAGCCTGGGTGTCTCCATCCCTGACGCTTTGGTCAGGGCTGCCCTCGGCTCTCTGGAGATTCTCTGGCACCTGCTACCCCAGCACCCGGAAGGGCAGCCAAGGGAGCAGAGGCTGGCTCTGGGGCTCCCGTTCACCACGGCCCAGCCCTGCCTCCCCGCCCTCCCTCACCCAGCTGTGGTCCCCACGCTCACCTGGTGGGGCATGGGCAGCCTGGACAGGGGGCTGAGGCTCAGCAGGGGGGCCGTGGCCATGGCAGCGGCGGTGGCAGCCATGGCAGAGGAGGCGGTCAGTGGGTCCACGGTCAGCTCCGGGCTCTGCTCCTGCTTCACCATGACGGAGCAGAGCTTGTGTCCCAGCGCCCATGCTCCACGCTCCACATCTGGGGGAGGGGCGGGACTCAGGCTCAGGGGACCGTCAGCCCCGTGGGCGCTGCCCGGGCTGCACACAGGAGATGCTGGGGTGCAGGGGAGGCAGACAGGTGGTCACCCTCGAGAGGTGACGGTGTGGGGGGAAGAGGCTAGGACACGGGGCAGCCGCCTGGCTGGCTGGGTGACCTTAGGCAAGTTGTTGACCCTCTCTGAGCCCCGGCTTCCTCTCAAATGAGGAAAGAAGCAGACATCTCTACCTGGGTGGGGGGGGTTGGAGGATTAAATTATGGGATGTGCAGAACCATGCAGCCCCGGGGAGATGAGCCAGCGCAGAGACCCCTCCAAAGCTGGGGGAGACGAAAGGTGGTTTTCTTGCTTTTTGTTTGAGTTAGTTCTGGGGATTGAATTCCGGACCTTTACACTGAGCTACAGCCATACCTTTAAAAAACAATTTCTGAGACAGGCTGGGCGTGATTGCACCTAGTTATAATCCCAGTACTTGGGAGGCTGAGACAGGAGGATCACTGGGAGTTCAAGGCCAGCCTGGGCTACATAGTGAGACTCTGTCTCAAAACAAACAGCAGACAAACAAAATCCACAACCAAAAATGTGAGACAGGATCTCCCTGAGTTCTTCAGGCTGGGGTCACATTTACTATCCTCCTGACTCAGCCCCCCAGAGTGCTGGGTTAATGGGCCCAGGACACCACCATGCCTAGCTTTGAATTAGTAACTTTTAAAAGATCCCTCTGTGCTACGGAATGGGCAGCTCTGGCAGGGAGCTGTGGGAGATGCTGAGGTAAATCCCGGTGTGAGAGGCTGAGACCGGAAGAGGCGGCGGGAAGGGAGGGGAAGAGTCAGGGTTGGGGGTGGGGGGTGACGCGCAGGGCTCTCCAGGACAGAGCCCCCCTCCTGCTCCCCAGGGTCTTCAGGCCTCTTCGCCATGGGTGCCTGGTTCTCACCCCAAGCAGCCCAGCCAGGGCAGCGGGGTGGGGTGGGGGAACGGCAACCCAAAGAGGAAGGGCGAGGGCTGGAGGGGCCGTGGGGCTGCTCTGGGTGGAAGAGGAGCCTGCCGCTCCCAGACCAGCTGCCAGCCTGCTGGGGCCACCAGAACACGCACAGTCTGTCTAAACTGCAGGGCAGGCCTCCCTCCCAAAGCCACTGCCATTAAGCCCCAGAGACAAACTGCTTTAAAAATAGACTTCAGAGCCCAGGGTGTTGGTGCCCACCTGTAATGCCAGCACTCGGGAGGCTGAGGCAGGAGTGTCATGCGTTTGAGGACAGCCCGGGCTACATGGTAAGTTCATGTCTCAAAAAAAAAAAGAGTTGGGGTGCAGAGGAGCGGCTGGGCTGACCCAACAGAGGTGGGTGAAGATCCAGCCACAGAAGGGACCCTGACTCCTGCCAGTCCCCAGGCTGGGGTGCAAGGCCACAGTGAGTCCGCCTGCCTTCCTGGTGGTCCGCAGGCTGGGCACCCTGGGGCAGCGCATGTCCAGTCTGTCAGCTCCCTTCCTCCCATCCCGAGCCTGCGGGGCCCAGGGCGCACCAGGAACACGTGGGAGGAGCTGCGGGCCGAGCGGGGACTTCTGTGCGCAGAGTCATCCCATCTGGAGCTTGCAAGGCACATTTTAAAATTTTACAACTGAAGAAAGAGAGGTCCCGAGAAGTTAAGAAACTTGCTGAGTGTCACCCAGCAGCTGGTGCTGGTGCCCAGGTGTATGTGCACCAAGGCCTGTTTGCCCTGCTGCCTTTGCAGGGTGTGGGTGCCAGTCATGGCTAACTTACCTCTCCATTCTTCTGCCTTTCTGAGTGTGATACGGAACCCGGGCCTTGGGCACTAAGCTACATCTCTAGCGCTATTTATTGAGACAGGGTCTCCCTGTGGGGCTAGGCTGGCCTCAGTGGAAATCCTCCTGCCTCAGCCTCCCAAGTGCTGGGATGGCGGGGAGTCATAGCCGCAGGTTCTTTTTGGCCTGGCCATCCTGGGCGCTGCCACCTCTCACCTTCTGTGGTGTCCTCCATCTTGATGGGTACCAGCGGGCTCTGGGGCGCCGAGTCCCCACTCAGGGAGTAGCTGTGCTCAGCCTGGATGCCCGGCGCTGGGGGGTCCAGTTCCATGTCCAGCAGGGGGCTCTTCTCATCCAATGCGGGGTCATCGAAGAAGCTGCTGAACAGGTCGTTGGAGAAGTCATCCATGTTCTCCACGAAGTGCTCCAGCTGCTCCGGGAAGTGCTGAGGGGAGGTTCGGGACAGGCTCAGTGTGGCCCCTCATCCTGCTCCCCACCATCATCTCCACACACCTCCCCAGGAGCACTAACTCTTGTCTCACTACATAGCCCAGACTGGTCTCAAATGCCTGGCAATCCTCCTGCCTCAGCCTCCTGAATGCAAGGATTACAGGCATGTGCCACTGAGCCTGGTTTGCAAGCTCTTTATCCTTTGAGTTTGGGCTCTTGGGTTCTGCTCCTGGCCTGGACCTTCCAGCTATGACTCAGGCAAGCTACGGTGGTGACTCACAGATGGGTTATGAAATCACATAGAAAGTCACAGCCAGGATTTTAAAAAATGTATTTTTAAAATTTCTCCTGGAAACACACTAATGATCTGTTTTATGGGGTTTGGGGTGACATTTCAACACATAGACTCGATGTGTAATGGCAGGGCTGGGGTAACTGGCATAGCTGTCGCATCTGTCATTTTTTTGTGTGGGGAAGATTGAAAATCCTGTCTACTAACTATGTTGCAACAGACCATCTCTGGGAAGGCTGAGGCAGGAGGATTGTTGTAGGTCAGAGGCCATCCTAGGCTATGCATAGTGAGACCCTATCTCAAAAAACCTTTAAAATATCTGGATATGGTGGCACATTCCTCTACTCCCAAAACTTGGGAGGCTGAGGCAGGAGAATCACCTTGAGTTTAAGGCCAGGTGGGGCTGAACAGTGTGAGTTCAAGGCCAGCCTGAATCGTGTAGTGAGATCCTGTCTCAAATAAATAAATAAGTAAATTTAAAAATCTGACAAAATCTTGGTTTCTGTGATCATGGGAAGATTAATTAAACTCTGCTTCATTTCATTCTCTGTCTGGAGGGGCTGATCATGGTTCCTGTCTGCTAAGAGGGTCTGACCCGTTAATATATGTGAAGCATCAGCAGAATCTCTGGCTCATAGTAATTACTCAACAAATGTTAGTAAGCAAATGTTACTGAAGCATTCTGGGAGCTGACATGCAGTAGCTATTTTTTCTCTTTAAAGAATAATATCTTGGGGCCGGGATTTAGCTTAGTGGTTCTGGTGCCTGTCTTACAAGCACAAGGGCCCGGGTTCAGTTCCCCAGTAACCACATACAACACTGGGCATGGAAACTCATGCCCAGCAGCAACCAGTACCACATACCACAGTGCCGGGTGTGATGGCTCACGCCTGTGATCCCAGCACTCAGGAGGCAGAGGCAGGAGGATGGCTGTGATGTGAGTCTGAGGCTGAGCTCAGGGCCAGCCTGAACTACAAAGCGAGACCCTGTCTAAAAATAAAAAAGAATAATAGCTTGCCTGGGATGTAGCTCAGCGACACTGCACCTGCCTGGCAAGTAGAAGGTCCTGAGTTCAATTTCTGATACCAAATAATAATAATAATAATAATAGCTTAGCTGGGTATGGAGGTCCAGTAATTCCCACTAGTCAGAAGGCTGAGGCAGGAGGACTGCAAGTTTGAGGCCAGCCTAGGCAACTTAGAAAGACCCTGTCTCAAAATAAAATGGAAGGGCCAGGGATGTAGCTCAGTGGTGCTGCACCTACCTGGCAAGTGCAAGGCCCTGCGTTTGATTCCTTATACAGAGGAGGAGACAAAATAAAATGGAAAGAAACAAAAGAAAGGGGTTCTGGGGATGTAGCTTAGTGATGAGCACTTGCTTAGTATGAGAAAGGACCTGGTTCCCCTCCTCAGTATTGGGAGAAAATTTAAAATGTCCATAGCGTTTGTGCACATATTGAAAGGTGTGTTTGCTGCTGCACTGGGAGAGCGGGGCAGGCTGCTTCAGGCCCCGGAGTCCCTCCTGGTGCACAGAGAACAGGCTGCTGGTTTTATAGGACTGGCTCAAGGTCCGGAGTTAGCTTTTGTTCATTTGGTTTGTTTTTGTTTCTTGTTTTCCGGGTACTGACATCAAATTCTGGGCCTTGGTTTTGAGAGAGGCACAGAACCACTGATCTACATCCCCCGCGCCCTGCTTTGTTTTTCCCGAGCCAGGGTTTGTAATTCAGGCTGGCCTTGAACTCCCAGCAGTTGTCCTCCTGCCTCTGCCCCCCAAGTATTGGCCTCAGGTATGTTCTGCCACGACCAGCTCGGTTATTGTTAGTTAGTATCCTCATAAAAGCCGCAGTTTACAACCAGTGCCTCAAGAGAAGATTCACATGGAGATGAGCTCAGAAACAGGGCAGGTCTCTCTCCACGCCCCACTTCCCAAAGCGGAATCGCACCGTTTCATTATATACAATCGACACAAGGGGGTGCATTTCTGCACTTAACACGGAGAAACTGAGGCCCGGGGAACGGGGGAGGGCGGGCAAGTGTCCACTCCCCGATGCCTCCCACCCTCCCCTCTCTGCTCAGCACTGAGACACGGAGGCAGGGTCTGTGGTGTTTTGCCAGCTCATTAAATACAGACAAGGACTAGCCCAGAGTTACTGCACTCAGGAGGCTGAGACAGAAGGGTCGCGGCGAGTTCCAGGCCAGCCTGGCTACATAGGGAATTCAAGACCAGCCTGCACAGCAAAACCTTGTCGTAAACTAAGCAAACCCAAACCAAAAAGCCAAAAAGAAGACTGGTGGAGACTGGATTTTGTACCCAGAGGGCAAGTTGCCAGTATCGGCTGTCCATCAACGCTCGGGGCGCGGGGCAGTACCTACCGCCGGAGGCCTGGGGATCAAGTGTCTGCCAACACCTGTGACCTCAGACAGAAACCCTTTATGGGGCACCGCGACCCACCCATAACCATCCAGGCCGGTCTGTGTTGGCTGCACCGGGCTGAGGGCCGCAGAGCCAGGCCAGCCCGCCAGGGGGCGCGTCCTCCAGCTCTGACCCTGGGGTCTTTCCAAGGCCTGTGTGGGGCTGCGGTTTGCCGGGAGGGAGTGTGAGTCAGTCCTGCGGCCTCCAGCAGCTGTGTCTCAGGCGATAAGAGCACGCCAAGCCCCTTCCCTGGGACCTGGGAGAGGAGGGACCTCCGTCCAGCCGGGGTCCCTGGAGCCCTCGGCTCCAGGCCGAGTTCGCCGGGAGACACCCCTCTGGCACTGCCCTCGGGGACCTGCTAGGGAGCTCTGCGGCCCCGCTTGGAGAGAAACCCCCACCCCACCTGCCGGAAACGGCAGCCAAAGCCCAGCAGGATGAAGCAGCGGAGCAGCCGGGCCAAGGGAAAGGGGGGCGGCCAAGGGGCAGCGGGAGGAGGTGGGGATGAGACGCGCGGGTCCTCCCTGCCCGGCGCTTTCCGGGAGCGCCGCCATCAGGTCATCCCTCAAGCGCTTTGTAGCGCTTCCATCTGGTGGCCGGCATCTAGAAGCTCAGTGGTTCTAGCTTAGAGGCAGAGGACCTGAGAAGGTTTACGGCCCTCCTGCCTTCCATTCGCTAAAACGAAGCCCAGAGGGGGAAACCATCCCCCCAGGGTCACACAGCGAGCTGGAGATGCTGAGGGCAGTGGTCCCTGCAGCTCCGAGGGGGTGCCCGCTTCTCCCGTGCCCACCTCCCCCGTCCGCAGGAAGCCCACCCGACTCTCCAGACCGCCCTAGCTCCAGTCCAGCCCCTCGCTTCCACCATCATTCTCATTGCAGCTCATGCTGAAGTGTAGATTATCCGATGGAAAGCGGGAGGGGGAGGGGCGAGCTGGCGGTCAGGAGGCCGAGAAAGGCAGGGGGTCTTGCGTCGACGCTGTGAGGGGTTCACAGCTCTTCTGTGGGGCTGTCTCCACGGGGGTGCCTTCCCAGACAACGGGGAGAGAAGCCAGAGAAGGAAACATTATGATTTGTTTCCCTCCTCGTTAAAGACTTTTTCCTACAGAGATGCCAATATAAGCTTCTAGGCTGCCCCGCACAGCCAGCGACGGCCCCCCCTCTCTTGGAGGCGAGGTCCCCAGCTCCAGGGCTCGCAGACCTGCTCGAGCCCACGGAAGGGTACACCTCCAGTCTGCACGCGGTGGGCGGGCAGCGGCTTCTGCCCCTTATGTATGAGAGGGTGATCCGGGTCCTGCCAACCCGGGAAGCCCACGAATAGTTAACCCGGGCATATTGGGGACCGCCTCCTGCCAGAATCCCGCCTGCTCATTGGTTAGGGCTACAAGCTCTTGGCCAATGGGGGGAGCCTGTGAGCCACCTCCTGCAGAGGGCGCGGGAGGTGCGAGGAAAAAGGTCCCAGCCTTTGTAGTCTGCAGCATCAAGTTGGGGATGGATCTCATGGGTCCGGCGTGTGTATGGGGCAGAGGCCAAAACCATAAGTTCCCACAGTGTCCCAAGGTGCCAGGTTCTCCAGCTCCATCGCGGTTCTTCCTCCCGCCCCTCCCCCAAGAACCCACAAGGGGTGCATGCTTGGGTCAGATTTCTGGCCCTGTGGATGAGAAAGGGCATCACTGGGGCAATGATGGTATCTGCCAGTCCCCCACCCCTAAGCTTACCACTAGGGTCAGTGCCAGGGCAAGGTTCTGGGGATCCCATTGCCTGCTTGGGTTTGAGGGAGTAGAGGCCCCCACCTGAAGTAGCCCAGTAAGCCCCCTCCCGCACGCCACCAGCTCCTTGGCGTCTGCACCCCCATCTCTGGCTTCTGACCCTCCTCCAGCCCAGGCTGATTCATTCAGCGCTGGGGAAAGGAGGGAAAAATACCAGTGTGGGTCCAGGCTGAGCTGTGGGAGATGTGATGGGGGATCCCCAGCCTGGACATTCCTTCCAGCATGAGCCCTGGGGAGAGGCAGGCGGAGAAGCCTCCCATTTCTCCTCTCTTGCTCCCACAGGCTGGCTGCACAGATATCTCCTCCCCAAACACACTGACCTCCACATTACTGGATGGTTACTGGCCTCGTGGTCACTTGAAAATTGCTCCCATTTCAAGTGGCAGGGCCACCAGTTTGAGTCACTGCTGTGTCCAGGGTGTGTGAGTGTGTGTGTGGCGGGTAGGGTCAAGAGAGCCGGGAGAGGAGGCTGCCCTGGGCCTCAGATCTCCTGTTCCTTCTGCAGATCTCCATCCACGTCTTTGTGAGTCCTCAGAGACCTAGGACTTGAATTCCCCGATATACACTCTTAAGACTCTTGGCAAAGGGGAGACAGCCCTGGACTCTGGCTCAGGAGGCCCCAGCTCAAGACTGCGGTATCAGGAGGAGTTGCTGCTTTAGGTCCCAGGTGTCATAGGTTAGTGTTGCGCTTCTAACCTAAGCAGGGTGCCGGGGGCAGATGGAGTGAATTTGTCCTCCGAGATGGGCGCCTTCTCTGCCCTGGCATCTCTGGGCCTGGAAGGGGTGCAGCCAGCCTTTCTTGTACCTCCTCGGGTGAGGGGTGCATTGTCCCAGCCCCTAGCTTCACACTCATTCCCTGTTCCCCACAAGCCCCAGGAAGGCAGCTACTGAGGCTTTGTATTCCCCCCCCCCCCACTGAACTGTGCACAGAACGGCCCAAGCCCACATACGCTTGCTTATCTGTACACAGGCACACTCCCCGGATGTGGGCTGAGAGCCTCTGCTTATGCAGGTAATCTTGCTTGTCTGATACACAGTGGGAGATCTACCCGGCTAGGGACAAGTTCAGCTCATCTCACGTACGGCCTCGTGCAGATACTCACACACACACACACTAGGCGGACACCTATCAGGCATGAGCACAAACCCAATGTCAGGGCCTTGCTGAGCGAGCCAGAGGCTGAGTCCCCTCCTCAGCATGGCAAAGAACAAACAGACCAACAACACAGTAACTACACATATGCACACATATGTGCGCCCATCCCAGACCAGCTCACAGTTTCACACAATCACGCATTATCTCGCACGATCACAGAACTAAACGCTGACTGGGCCAAACTGCTGCTGAGATCTGAGTCATGCATGCTGCAGCAAAGAGAATTTGGGAGTCCCTGGCTGGCCCAGGGCTGCGACAGTGAGGGCTGGGCCGGGAGGAGGGGCCGAAGCGAGGACTGAGCTTTCTGTGCCAGTGTGCACTGGAAAAGGAAAGGTCCAGGCCTGCCAGCGCTGCCACACACTGCTTCTTGCAGCACAGGTTCTGGGGGGTCATGTGCCCTCTGCACCTCTAGCCCTGGAGTCTCGGCCTCTGCTTCCCCCTCCTCACACCAGTCGCTCCACCCTGTCCCTCCTGCCAAGCTCTGGCATCTTCTGACCAGGCAGCCCACGAGCTGTGGCCCAACCCTGGGGGCAGGCGCCAGGCTCCGTCTGGGCAAGAGGAAGCAATGGCAGCAAGCATTGCTGCCCAGGGCTGGGATTAGCTGTGACTGGCACCCCCGAGGGTATGGCAGCCCACAGTCTGGCTGCTGGAGGAACCGGTCCATATGCAGCAGCCAGAGGATCCGTGCGGGACAGCACGGGCGCTGCAAACCAGGCGCCAGGCGGGCACCTCGGGCTTCTGGGGAAGAAGGGCAGCCAGTCACATCTGTCCATCCATATTCATACCCTTGTGTGGCACCTACTCTGTGCCCAGCTCTATACACACAGAGATGGACGGCCAGTTCCTGCTGTCGTCTGTGTAGAGAACTCCATGACTTGAAGTCTGAGCCCTTTTCAGAGTTGGGTCAAGAAAGATCTGAATCAAGTGTCACGGCTCATGTGTGTAATCAGCACTCAGAAGATGAGGAAGGATGATTGCTATGAGTTCAAGGCCAGCCTGCGCTACACAGTGAGATCTTGTCTCAAAAGCATTAAAAACAAACAAACAAACAAACAAAGAAAAACAAAGAGGAGGAGGGAGAAGAGAAGGAAAAGAAAGATCTGGACCTTCACAGTGACAGCGCCATTCCCAGCTCAGTAACTATCAATGACTCCCTACTCCCCTGAGCTGGAGTCCATGTCCCTTGGTATCACTTGCAATGACCCATTCCTGGTGGTTTTCCCTGATATACTGAATTCCTATCCATATCTCTGAAGTGTAGCGAGCTTGGAAGTCTCAGAAGTTTGCTGACTGACTGTCGACTGCGTGGCTGGATGGAAGAACACGAGTGAGCTCATGGACAGAGGTGCTTGCTTGTGCCGCAGAGCTCTGGATGACTGTCCTGCGCCCTGTGCCTGTGCCAGCTTCTCCTGCCCCAGCAGACTTTCCATTTGCCGGGCCTCTTTCCCTTGGCTTCTCCCCGGTGGGGCCCACCGTACCCATTCTCTGGGTTGTTTGCACCGAGGCCCATTTATTCTGAAGGCCCAGGTAGACCTGTTACCTGGGCAGCACAGCCCCTGCTTGGTGCTGGAGGAGCTGCTGGGGCTCAGGCCAGGCCCCAGGGTCCAACAGGGCCCAGTGGCCAATCAGGCGGAGCTGCCTTGTGGCCCAGGCCAGCTGGAGCCCACGGCGGCGCTGGCGAGGATTGCGGGCCGCTCCCTCTGCTCAGTGCACTCAGCTTTGGGCCTCTGGCTTCCTCAGGACCCAGCCTGTCTAAATTATGCTCAAGTTTTATTTTGGGGAGAGGTGGTACCATATTCTCTCCTGTTTACTCCCTCCCTGCAGGAAGGTAAGGAACTCCTGGGCTAGGCTGGGCATCAGGCTGTGACCTGGCCTCAAGGACTCCGGACCCACCCATGCTGCACAGCCAGCCGCCTCGGCCTCCTCTCTGCCCCTGGCGTCTGACCAATACCTGCCTGGTCTCTTCTTGAAATTTCACAGCACTGTTAGGTCTTCCTCTTCCCTACGGAGACACAGGACATTCAATGGTTAGGAGCCTGTGTCTGCCCTGAGTTGGCTACATGCTGGGTAACCTGGGGCAGGTGACTAAACCTCTCTGACCTCAGTCTCTGCTGTGACTGGTGGCCCCTGACCACACTGTGGTGACAATGAAATGGGTGTGCTTTTTTTAAAAGGTTTTTTTGAGGCAGGGTTTCGCTTTGTAGTTCAGGCTGGCCCTGAGCTCAGCCTCAGACTACTATCACAGCAATCCTCCTGGCTCTGCCTCCCGAGTGCTGGGATGACAGGCGTGAGCCACCATGCCCGGCACTGTGGTATGTGGTACTGGTTGCTGCTGGGGTGAGTCTCTACACCCAGTATTATATGTGGTTACCGGGGATCGAACCCTGGCCCTTGCGCTTGGAAGACAGGCGCTGGAACCACTGAGCTAACTCCCCGGCCCTTGGGTGGGCTTTTCTGAAGCACTCTGGAGAATGCAGGGTGCAGAGAGGACTCATTGAATGTAGCAGACATTTCTACTGTAACCAATGAGGAAAACTGGGCCTGGGAGACTTGTCTATGATCTCACAGCTCAAGGGAAGCAGCTCTTTCTGAAATGTTCCTTTCTCAACGGTGTCAGCCCAAAGAAGAATGTTCTTTATTACTGTATTGTGATTATTTTGGTTTTTTGAGATAGGGTGTCACTATGTAGTCCAGGCTGGTCTTGAACTCATTATGTAGCCTAGGTTGGCCTCAGACTGCAGGGGTCTTCCTGCCTCAGCCTCCTGAGTGCAGGATTACAGATGTGTGCTACCACACTTGGCTTTAGATCAAAGAAAAATTTTTTTGAGTTAATCAATGGGCAAGTCTTGGGTCCTCCTGGTGGCTCTTGCCTAGGCCCAGCTGGGGGTGGGGGGAGACACTTCCTCCCACATCTTGTGTCCCTGGGACTCTGTCTTGCTCACTGAGGGTGACTTAGGGTTCCGGGGAGGTGACCCCAGCACTCAGAGCCATGCTGGACCAGGCTGGTGGGACTGTGAGGGGTGGAGGGCTGGGTCCTGACATCACAGGGTGGAAAAGCTAAAGCCACAGCCACTCGGGCCAGCTGGGGCCTTTCCAGCGCGTCCAGATGTCTGCGGAATGTGCTGAGCTGGGAACTACCTCGCTCCTTCCCCACCGTCCCAACCCCTCCTCCCAACCCCTCACCCTCATCCGCAAGCTCCAGCTAGGCCTCTGCCCCACCCCCGCCCTGCCTCTCTCCTCCCTCCCAGGAGAGCCCGTGTCCACCGTCCTGGTCCTCAGAAGGGACTGTGATGGGCGGAGTCCTTTCACTTCTGCTGACCCTTTGGGCTGCCCGTGAGACCCCACATTGGGGGGGGTGGGCGCCAACTAACTGGGAGGGGAGAGTTCTGAGCGGACTGATGTGCTCGCCAGATCCCAAATGTGGAACTGATTTGCAGCCCTGGAGAGAAAGGGGTGAAGGCGCTGGGGCTGCCGGGCTAGAGCTGGGCCTGCACTCAGAGGGCTTGCGAGGGGCTTCGGGCATTGGGTCCCAGCTGAGCCGGTTAAGCCAGGTGCCAGGTGTCTGGCTCACAGGAGGGAGGGGCCTCTGAGGCCCTGGTGAGCAGGGGCTGCTTTGGGCTTGGGACACAGGACAGTGACAGAGCACTGCTCAGCACACGCAAGGCCCAAAGCTCTATCCCAGGACTGCAAAATCAAAGACAAAAGCTATAGGGGGACAGGAGAGCCCCATGGCATGCTGGGGTTGGACCAGAAGGACAGCATGGCTCAGGCTGGAAAGCCTCACCCTGAAGAGGGACAGCTTGGCCTCTGCAAGGACAGAGCGGCCTGGGCCTCTCGGCCAGCCTGGCCCAGAGCTGGGCTAAAGGCGGGAAAGGATTGAGCATCCCAGGCCTGTGTGAGAATCTGATCTGGGCACAGGGTCGCCTTCAGAGGATGGAAGGGCTCAGCTGCTGCCCCAGGAAAGCTCCTACTTCTCTCTCCCATGAAGCAGGGCCCAGGTCAGACAGACAGACAGACAGACAAACAGACAGACAGACAGCACAGCTCCCTCTCATAAGCACTAGGCCTCAGAGCTGGGCACCTGTCATCCAGCCCAGAACCATCGCTGGCTCCCTATTGCCTGCTGAAACATCTCCCAGCTCCCTGGCACGGTCCTTCCAGCTGACCCAGATCCCAGAGCCCATAGTCTCCTCCTCCCTGCAGCCTGGCAGGACTGAAGCTTCCAGCAGCCTAAACCCCCTGGGGGCTGTGCTGAGAGGGACCTTCGCTTCTGCTGCTCCCTGTGCCCAGAATGCCTTGGCCCTTAACTTCCTCAGTCCAACTACGCTCACCCTTGAAGGCCTGGCACATAGGTGGCCTCCTTCAGCATTTAGGACAGATTTCATCCTTGAAACCCTCTGCAGGCCTCATGCAGCGCCCAGCATATACTATGTCCAATAGTAATGATGCCTGGAGGCACTGTGGCTCACCTCCGTCATCTCAGGATTGGGAGGCTGAGGCAGGGGTGTGGCGAGAGTTCAAGGACAGCCTAGGCTTCATAGCGAGACCTTATCTCAAAGAAAGCGGACGACATAATAATAACGACGGTAGCTAATAGCTGTGTGCCAGGTACTGATCTAAGCTTTTGTGTGGCATTGCACTGAGCTAGAGAAGATGAAGTAGGTTTTGTCAGTGCCCTCACTTTATAGATAAGAAGGGACAAGAAGAAGTTAATTAAGAAGCTTGCTCATCTTTATCCGTTAGTAATGGTGGAGCCACAGCTGAATCGAGGCTCCAACTGTGGAGCACAACTATGTGCTTTGTTTTAGTTTCTTGTTTTGAGACATGGTCTTGCTGTGTTGCCCAGACTGGTCTCTATCTCCTGAGTTGAAGTGATCCTCCTGTCTCAGCCTCCTGAGTGCTGAGATTACTGGGTGGGCTGCCACATCCAGGCCCCACACTTTGCATTCTTTCATGTCCAGGACAACGGGGGTTGCTGAAGAAAGGATGCTGCTGTCCCCTCTCAGAGGGTAGCACAGGGCCAGGCGCGACACATAGCCCCGCTCTGTGCAGGTTCCGCACGCACCTGGGCCCCAGCTTTGCCCCTCCCCTGCTACCCTCCCCACGATGCCCAGGAACACAAAGCTCAGGAAGAGCCTGAGGCTTTGAGTCTTCCCACAGCAAAGCCTTCCTTCTGCACAGAGGTCAGATGGGTAGAAAGATAAGGCTCTGCCACTGAGCTCAGCGGGGCTGGGGAGGCGGGCACGCGCGTGCTCCAGAGGGCTCCTTCCCACCCTCTGCCACGCCGGGACTGTGTCTGAAGTGACCCCTGCTCTGCATAGATTTCCCCTCCGTGAGGCAGGCAGACTCTCAGTCCAGAGAGGCCCTGAGGTCCGTCCATGCCAAGCAGATCCTGGGCTGAAAGGGCTGACCCGCAGCCCACCCCCGGGCTCGGCCAGCTCCCCCCTCAGGTGGTCTGGAGTGGCACCCGGTGTTAGGCTTTCTTTTAATTTTTTTTTTTTTTTTTAGGTTTTTTGAGACAGGGTCTCACTTTGTGGTTCAGGCTGGCCCTGAGCTCAGCCTCCAACTCACATCACAGCAATCCTCCTGCCTCTGCCTCCCAAGTGCTGGGATTACAGGCGTGAGCCACCACGCCCGGCACTGTGGTATGTGGTACTGATTGTTGCTGGGCGTGAGTCTCCACACCCAGTATGGTATGTGGATACCGGGGATCGAACCCGGGTCCTTGCGCTTGCAAGACAGGCGCCAGAACCATTGAGCTAACTCCCCGGCCTAGGCTTTCTTGTTCTGAATGTCTGGACGGTTCACCTGTTGCCCAGACTCACATAGCTTTGAGAGAGTAAGGTTTTCAGATTGGAGTCTGCGTCTGAAGCCCACTTGTGAGCTCCCAAGGGTCTTTTTTTCTTTCTTTCTTTCTTTTTTTTAATAGGGTCTCGCTTTGTGGTTCAGGCTTGCTCTGAGCTCAGCCTCCAACTCACATCACAGCAATCCTCCTGCCTCTGCCTCCTGACTGCTGGGATGACAGGCGTGAGCCACCACGCCCGGCACTGTGGTGTGTGGTACTGGTTGCTGGTGGGCGTGAGTCTCCACACCCAGCATTGTTGTATGTGGTTACCGGGGATCGAACTCAGGACCTTGCACTTGCAAGGCAGGTGCCGGAACCAGTAAGCCATATCCCCGACCCCGAGGATCTATTTTATTAAAGTTTGAGATATTCTTTCAGAGCACAAAATATTTCACGATAGAAAAGGCCAATATGATAAAGTGAAAGGTGCACAGATTTGAGTTAAGATTTGTACTTGAATAAGGACATAAGTAAAATATACTTAAAAATCAAAACTGGAGGTGTGGACAGGATCTCTTCCACTACCCGTACACCAAGCTCTTTGTCTTCTCGTCCATCCTTACCTCAGCCTTCTATCCCCCATTTGCCCAATCGCTCATCCACCCTCCTCCCGTCTACCCTTCCTCTCCTCCACCTTTCTCTTCTCCCTTTCCCCCCTTCTTCCTTGTACATCCATCCACTCATCCCTCCATTCATTCAATGAATATATCCTGAGCAGTCAGTCACTATAGTTATAGTCAGGAAATAGCAAACAAACAAACAAACAACCAAAACCAAAACCAACAAACCAAAAAAATCCTCAAAAAAACCCCCAGACACTCTTTGCCTTCGAGCAAACTTAGTCTAGTTTGGCAAAGAGGAAACAAGTTTCTGGGAGGAGAAGGGGCTTGCCCAAGCTCACACAGGGAGGTGGGGAGTTGAGGCGATGCGGGGTGAGGGCACAGTGTGCCAACCGCACGGGCACAGGCCTGTCCACGTTCAAAGCGAGCCCCTCCTTTGCTGCCTGAGGCTGCCTCTCCCCCCACCCCCTGCCCGGTGCTCCATAGGGGCCTGCAGGGCCTACTCCTTGCTCTGTGGCTTTTATTTTGTTATTATCTGGAAGAGAAGGGGTAGGAGTGGCTGCTGCTGTCCAGCTGTTGTGTGGGACCACACATCCCAGCCCAGATGTGTCAGCCTCTTTATGATGATGGCTGAAACAGCTTCTGGGCCAAGAGCCAGGGCTGAGGAAGCAGCATTAGGGTCCCATCCCTGGGGACTTGGGGAGGCGGCGCTCTGTGCCCGCTCTGTGCCCGGAGCAGGGAAGCCCGCTTGTGTCAGATGGTCAAGTTCACCTCCTGGACCACGTGGTGTGTCTGGACAGTGGGGATCCCAAGTTCGTTGACTATCTGAGGACATCAATGCCCGAGACACATTTCCTTTGAAAGGCAGAGTTGTGAACTATGTCCGGCCTGTCCAGGCCCCCCCACCTCCGCGTCTCGCCCCTGGTCCTGCCCGGGGCTCTGCCACTCATTTGGCTTTTCTGGCCCACACCAGGGGGTCACATGAGCTCTGGCCAGAGCAGCGCTCATGGCCTTGACTCCACTCCACCCAACTCTTCCTCCTTCTCCTGCCCCCCGGAGAGCAGAGACTTCCAGAAGAACAGCCTGTTCTCCAGCATCTGGAGCTGGTTTCTTGAGGGAGGTTCAAGGGCAAGCTGGATCCCAGAGCGATGGTCGGGTAGGGCCCCAGGACTGGGACTCGCAAGGGGCACGTGGCACCGGGAGAGGGCGTAATGCTCTTCTGGGGAGTTGTGGGGGCTGCAGAGAGCCGAGGAACAAAGATGCTGGAAGGACTAGGGAGCAGGAGCACGGGAAGAGGAGAGGAGGTGGGACTCGGGCCTTCCAGGGTCTCCGGTTCTGGCCCTAAAGCTCTCGGCATCCATGGCATGCTAGGAATGGGAAGGATGGGGGTGAAGGCAGGAAGCTTCTGATGTCCAGAATCCTCAGCTTTCCTTGTCCTGGGCAGCAGGCTCAGAGCGAGTAAAATAGGAGGTGCTTGACGTGGAGCAGCTCGACATCCCAGCACCTGGGAGGCTGAGGCAGGAGATCGTCACGAGTTCAAGTCCAGCCCGGACAACATAGCGAGGCCCTGTCTCAAACAAGCAAGCAAGTAAGCAAGCAACGCAAAGAGATGGGCATGGTGGCTCACGCCTGCACTGGGGAGGCAGAAGCAGGAGGACTGCTGGAGCTCATGGCTGGCCTGGGCTACATAGGGAGTTCAGGGTCAGCCTGAACTAAAAAACAAGACCCTGTCTCAAAAAACTAAACAAACAAATATAAGAATAACATAGTAGAGGACTGGCTTTTAGTGTTTCTTCTTCCCCTCCTGGCCTCCCTCCATTGCACTCTTATCCTCAGACACAAGTAACATGTCCCCTCCTCTCTGAGCCTCAGTTTCCTCATCAGCATGAAGATACAGCCCACTCTCATCTGCTGAGATGCCCTCCAATAACCCCTGTACCACTAGGGAAGGGGCTCACTGCAGAGAAAGTGTGAAGTCACTTCGGAGAAAATGTGACCTTGACTGTGGCCATGACCTCTAGCTTGGCACAGGCTCTCCCCATGGGTGCCCTATTCACTCCACCGTGGTCCGTCTGGTGTCTTCTCCGCTCAGTCCCTCTCATATTTTAGTGGCTAGAGGACCAGGGCTAACCCTGGTGTCACTTCTGCACCTGGTCTTGAAGGAATGGACGTTTGCATTAATGCATAAGCACAGGGTCACGAGCCGGTCCTGGGAGCCTGAGGGGGCTCATAACAGACTAGAGGACCCAGCACCCTTACCACCCTTGGCGCTGGCCAGGCCAGGACCCTGAGGACCCTTGCCCCTTATAGGAATGGTCAATCTACTTCTCGAACACAGATCTGGTTCCACATTGCTTTCCTTCCATACAGGGGTGGCCCTGACATAAATTGTTTTCTTTACAAATACAGTCAGTGCTTACATTAAGGTGAGGTTCTCTACAGTGTGACATGCACAGCTCTTGTCCTATGCGCTGGCCCAACCTCAAGCCTCTGGTCTCTGCAGGGCTGGGACGGCTGCCGGAGCTCCTGGGAGGCTCCTTAGTTGGGCCTGGGGAATGCAAAGCTTTCCCTCCTGCTTTTGTGCCTTGGCGACTCTTCCTCAGCCCTACAGGACACAGCTCCACATTTGGCTACCTGGGGAATTATAGACCACAGTGGTGAAGTTTTACCAGATCCTGTACCTCTTTCATGCTATAATACTGTGCTGGGTTTATAGCCATGCACAAAACCGGTCTCTGTTTTTATAGAACTTTCTCATGGAGCTAAAAAGATAATAAGCCAATAAGATAAGTGCAACATGAGATTAGGGGTATAAAAAATGTCAAAGAGCTGAAACGGAAATTAAGAGGGGGTTTCACTTAAGGACACTTGACTTTGACCATGACCTCGAGCTTGGCTCAGAGCCCCCACCGGGGCCCATTCCACCATGACATCCACTAATGTCCCTCTCATTTGAATGTAAGTGGCCAGAGGGCCAGGTGGCTGCAGGGTCCTGAAGGGTGGAGACAGATGGGCTCCAGCACTCTCTCTCTCCTCCTCCCTACAAAGTGTGGGGTCCAGGCCAGGGATGTAGCTCAGTGGTGCTGCACCTGCCTGGCCCAAGTTCGATCCCAGCATCCCCCCCAAAAGCACATTCTGGCCTGCACCCCATACATTTGTTCATTGGTTCATTCATTCATCAATTCATCCGTCAGTGCCCGGCTGAGGTTCACCCTGGGCCAAACACTGCTGGGCTCTGAGGACGGAGCAGTGACAAAGACAGGGAAGGCCGCGCCTCCGGGAGCCCATTTCCTCCAGTGAAAGGAGAGGGACGAAGCCAGCCTCACACGCCAGGGTTCATGGAGAGCAGGCTTCCGAGGCTGGGGTTTCCCTATAGTTTTTCTTCATTCATTCTTTTCTAATGGCTGCTACGCTGAGAAAAGTGTTTCGGCCCTTCCAGCCCTTCCGTCCTCTTTCGTGAGAATTTAAAGCAAACACATGCACGCACACATCCCAGCTTTTGAGGGCTGCGAAAAGCCCACCCACATAGGCACATCCAAACACACATACTTCTCTAATCTCCCTAAAGCCTCCGGAGGCTGGGAGCGGGGTAGCTCTGCTTCCCCGGCTAACTGAGGAGGAACTGGAGTGAAGATCACGGAGCTGGGGGAGTGGGGATCAGCCTCGGCCGCCCCAGATGACGTCCCCTGGGTGGATCCTGGCTCTGCTCTTCCCACACCTGGCCTCCCCAGCTGCTGGGAGGTGAATGAGTGTACCCGGCAAACATCCTCACCGCTTCCTGCTGCTCCCCGCTGAGACAACACTTAGCTTCCTCCTCCTCCTCCTCCTCCCCACACCCTCCTCCCCACACCCTCCCAGCCGGGGCTTCTCTGGGATCCTGAGCCATTTTCCTCTAAAGAAAGCAGTCATCTCTTCCCCTCAGCCAGAGGAAGGGGGTAGGGCCCACGCAGACCAACAGACCCCGCTGGCCCTCTGGTCCCTGAGGCTCGGCCATCTCTCACGCATACCAAGGAGATGAAGGGTCCAGGGGCGCAGTGGCAGAGTGCTGGGGGGCAGCTGCATCGGAAAGTGTGTGGAATTTGGAGGAGCGGGGAAGAGAAGCTCCCCATCTGGCAGGAAGGGCAGCCCCTTCCGAGGTGTCCCTGAGAATCCCAGGGCAGGTCGCACCAATGTGAGAGACACCTGCTTGACCCGCCGAGCTTGTGCCTGTCCAGGTGCTGTGTCTCTCCAGAGCCGCCTTCGGGGTGAGCGTGCTACCGAGTTTTGCTTTTACAGCAACAGAGCATACAGGTTTCCCACGCGGCTTCATGGCTGGATTCTGGCTAGTGAAGGACAGTGTATATGCAGCTCTCTCTCTTCCAGACAGACACGGTCCCTTCCCATCCTCACCTCAGGAATCTCTCTGACCCTCCTGCAGAATGGAGGTAAGGTGGGCAGTAGCTGCTAAGGAAGAGACCTTAGGCTTAGAAGGAGAGCCGGGGTGAAGATCATGATTTGCCCACATTCACACAGCAGCTCCTGGCCCGGGGGTTGCATTACACCCCATCTAGCTACGGGAAGAGGTCATCCTTGGCCCCTTACATGCCAGGCCTTCTCTATGCTCATCTTTATATCTATTTTCTTTTTTTATTTTTTGAGACAGGGTCTCACTTTTGTAGTTCAAGCTGGCCCTGAGCTCAGCCTTGAACTCACAGCAATCCTCCTGCCTCTGCCTCCCAAGTGCTGGGATTACAGGTGTGAGTCTCTACGCCTGGCATTGTATGTGGTTACTGGGGATCAAACCCGGGCCCTTGCACTTGCAAGGAAGGTGCTGGAACCACTGAGCTAAATCCCCAGCCCTTTACATCTATTTTCTCACCAAATCTCTCCAATAATATTGTAGGGAAGGTTCTGAAAGCTCCATTTTTCATATGAAAAAATCAAGGCCCAGAAAAAAGTCACTGAAAGATTGGTCACAGAAACATATCCTGACCCTAATTTCTGGATTTCTAGTCCAGGGGATCCATCGCCCTTAGGACTGGCTGCTCCTTGTCAGATGGGACACTAAGGGTGTCCCCAGCATCACTGCCCTTCTGTGTGATCAGGGCTCCTTTCCTGCCTGGACCAGGGTCCAGAGGAGCAGCCGGGGATGCAGGGCTGAATGGAGCAGCAGGCAGAGCTTCGCGCGGTGGGTGCGGAGTTCATTCAGAGGAGAGCTGAGCTTGAGCGCCAGGCACGGAAGGGAACCTGAAGAGAGATCTGCTGCCCTTTGACTTTGAAGTTCTAAAGCTCAGCAAACCTCTTTCCTTTTATCCAGAATCTTTTACCAGCTCCCAAGGGGCTGTGTGGATCACCCCCAGAACCCCGCTGCTTTATTCTTTGGACCTGTGCCTGAGCGATCCTTAGAAAGGCTTGAGCCAGCCTCACCCCATTTTGTAGACGGAGAAACTGAGGCTGGGGAGAAGAGCTTATGGTGTGTGCCAAGCACACAGGGACAGAGTTGAAACTCTACCCCAGGTCCTTCCGCTCTCTGTGCAAGCCCTCTCTCTCTTTGTCCCCCTGCTCTGTCTGTCTGTCTATCCAGGACCAGGGATTCCTTCAGAGAGCGGGTGATGAAGATGGGAAGACCTCTGTCCCTTGGGTCGTGTGCCTGTCACCTGCCTCCTGGGTGATGTAGGTAGAAGTGCAGGATGCCCATGTCCCCAGAGACTTGGCTTTTGTCACCCAGTTTTATTAGTCCCAGAGAGTGAGACCCCGAGGTGGGAGACCTGGTGGGCTTGTGTGTGTGGAAGGGGTGCCATCGTGGCTTATGGCAAGTGGGGGGTTCCCCTTAGATTCTCCAAAGAGCACACATTTCTAGTCCTCAGGCAGACAGGCCTTTCTGAACCCAGATATTTCCTCCTTTGCTAAGCCCACGCCCCTCCCCTAACCAAGGCCTTAGGGCTGAGCCTGAGAGAGGGAGGGAGGGAGGACAGAAGGAGAGAGAGCCACGTTTCCTTAGGCAGGGAGGGGAAGAGAGAGAAAGAGGGGAAAAGAAAGACAAGCCAGAGACAGGAACAGTCATGTAGCCACAGGGAGACAAAATCAGCAGACACAGGAGGGATCAGCAGACAGTCAGAATAATGACCCAGAGAGGCTCCCTCCGGAGCGAGCCCCCCACCCCCGCCGCGGCGGCGGCACTGCCTGGCCCCCTTAGGCCTAGCTCCCTCCTCGTTGGCTGGGGCGGCCAGGGCAGCACCCCGAAGTTTCCGGGTCTGGCTCAGAACCCGGGGCTGGCTCTGACCCCCAGGATCCTCGGGTCTTTGGTGCTCGGAACGCTCCGCTGTGCGCCCCCCAGCGGGGATCCACCGCCCAACACCGCGGCCCTAAAGGGGGCGCAGGAAAGGGCGCCGCCACTTCGCGCCCCATCTGGTCCCACAGCGGCGGGGCAGGCAGGGATTTGGCTAGAAGACGCTTGCGGAGGGCAGAACTAGGGTCCCCCGAGCGCATGTCCGAGGCTCCCCTCCAAGACTGAGGCCGACGTGCTCCTGGACTGCGCCCCGGAGCAGCGCGCCCAGGCGCAAGGACCTAGTCCCGATCCCGGTCCCGGCTCTGGGGCGCAGGGAAGTGTCCGGGCACCGAGGCGCCAGATCGCAGAGCGCTGAGCACGTGTTCCTCGAGGAAACCCCACACCGAGCCCCCAACCCCGCTCTCGCCCCAGGACTCCGGTCTAAGGACCCAGGCGCGCCGCGCTGTGGGGTGCTGCGCTGTGCGCTCCCGGAGGGGACCTCTCTTCTTACCGCATTGTTGAGGAAATCTGACTCGTTCAGGTCCCCCAAGTCCAGGAAGCTGGAGCCGGGGAAGAGCCTGTCGGCCGGGAAGGGCTCCAGGACCGCGTCCATTGCGGCCGGCGCCGGGGACCCTCGGAGCCCAGCGCAGGGCTCCCGCGGGCCGGGGCCGGGGTCTGGGCGCAGGGCCTCAGGACAGCGGCGCGCGGCGAGCTGGGCGCGGGGGCCCCGGGCGCACCGCGGGCATTCAGCCGACTCCTCCTCCGGCTCCTCCCGGGGCACAGCTGGCTTCCATGGGGAGCCCGGGGGTGGGGCTGAGGCTGGAGGAGCCCCCCGGACCCAGTAGGAGCCGGGGGCGGGGGAGCCGAGCGCTCCCCCGAGACTGGGTGGCTGCCGGCCTCTCCGCGGTCGCTGCGTCTCCCTCAGTCACGGCTTCTGTCACTTTCTTCTCCGGGAAACTGGGAACCCCGGGTTGGAGCGCCCAGCTGGCCGAGGCGCCACGCCTCCACATCAATATTCACGATAGATCCATATTAATAAGGAGGGCGTGGTTTAGGGCTCGACCCTCCTCTTTTAAAGAGACATTTGCGACCTAGTCCTCCTTGCCAGTCTCTGTTCTCTGAACCCTCAAGGAAGAAATTTAAACGTAAAATAGCTCTGGAGCCGGGCATAGTGGCCCACATTTGGAATCCCAGCATCCTGGGAGGCTGAGGCAGGAGGATAGTTCGACTCCAGCCTGAGCAATTTACTGACTTAGCAAGACATTGTATAATAATAATAACAACAACAACAACAACAACAACGACTGAGGATACAGCTCAGTGCAGAACTCTGAATTCAATCGCCAGTGACAAAATCGCCCTAGAACCAAAAACCTGGAAGGGTGTTATCTTGTGATGTCCTCCCCACCACAATCCCATCCCTGGGTTGACGAGGGAGCCCAGGAATTTCCATTGCTTTTGGCCTGACGCAGGCCTGGGAGAAGGAGCATAATTTCACAGCCCCCTCAACAGATTCCCCCTAGATGGGAGACTTGGGGCTTCCTAATCCTTCTGGGGCGCTCCAGGGACCTCGTGCAGGTTCCCCTTCTGTATCCAGTCTCACGTGACAAACTCGTTGGACTGTGTGAGTCCTGGGCCAGGACTATCCCCAGGGTCCCTGCCTGAGTGGCAAGGGACGAGGCTGGTGGTCCCTCTCCGGGGGTCTCAGAACAGGAAGTCAGGTGCTGTCACTGTGGAGCTGGAACTGGTGCAGGCTGCAGGGTCACCTGACACCGCAGGCCCCCTGGGATCTATTACCTAAGTGGCCTCGCTCCTGCGCACGACTTAATCTCTTGAAAGGGCTGATAAACAGCGATGGAGCCCGGAACAAACAGAAGGATTCAGACGGGCTCCTTCCAGAGCTGGGCACCACTCTTTTCTGCGCAAGACTCATTAATGGGATTAAGTGTGTCCTCCTTGTGTGAGTAATTAGCTCAGGAACCTAAGGGCCTTTAAGACACTGAGATGTCATCACCGCTAAGCCATGGGTGTCGCCGAATTGGCTGTCCTTGCCAAATGGGAAAAGGGCTCAGGCTGATCCAAGACAGTGATGTTTGTCAGCCTGGTGAGGGCGGGCAGGTGACTTTTCCTCATCTCATGATCTGGTTGACATGGTTCTGGGCAGTGGAGTTCTGGGCCCCCAGGCTGTCACATGGCTCTGGGTTCCCAGGCCTCCTGCAGAGTTGGCTGGTGTGCCAGCCACCTCCCAGGGACCGTTCACCTGCAGTGTGACTGAAAAGTTAGGCCAGAACAAGAGAACTCAGTTTGTTCTCAAGGATAGTGCTTCATCAAATTAGGACCCTGGGGTTACTGTAGGCATTTCCCCAAGGGCGTCACATCTTGCCACCGGGGACCATCCTGCCAGTCCTGCACAGAGCAAGCAGAGCGGCCTGTGGCTGGGTCGCCAAGCCCGCCTGTCGTCAGGGAGCTGGTGGCAGCAGGTGTCTGGAGTCCTGGCTCCCTTGAGAGTCCCGGGTCCCCAGGAGGAGCTAGAGTGTCCCTCTGCTTGAGGTTGGCTGGAAATTGCGCCTGTATTCCCCTCAGCCTGCTCTGTAATTAGAGATGCAGGCACCATTTAAGTGATTGGGGAAGATTATATAGTTTTAGATAAGTAGGATTAGAGCGTCCTGTCTTTCCTTATTCTTACCAGGCGAATACCCCAGGAAACCACTGAAAATAATCCTGGGGCAACATTCTGGTTCCGGCCTCTCCTGGGGAGTCGGAGGGGAAGCATCTCCCAGGAGAGGGGGACAGGCAGGGCATAGTCCGGGGTGAGGAACCTCGTGCTAATTTTCGTTTCAGACTGAAGGGGATGGCAAAGTCTATTGCGCACTTACTATGAACAGACTTTGGACCAGGCCCAGAGGTCTCGGTGACAAAGAACTTATGTCTCAGAGTGAAAGTACAGGAGAGGAAAGGAGGGTGAGACATTTAAAGAAGATAATTTCAGATAGTGATAAGGACAGTGATGAAATACACAGTGTGACGTGTCTGCCTGGGGAAGGGAGACTTCTCAGAATAGGTTGTATGTGAGCTGAGAAAGTGATGAGGGGCTCAGGTAAGGGGTGAAACTGTGGGAAAAGCGTGCCAGGCAGAGGGAATAACAAGGGTGCGGACAGCGGGGTAGTGCTTGTACCTGGGAATTAACTCAGGGCTTTGGGCAGGCCAGGCCGGGACTCTACCACAGAGATACATCCCCAGCCCTGGTTTGGCACTCAGCCATTTTCCAGGAGGTGCAAAGACACAGCCCCTGTTCCAGGTCTGAGCTCTGTGTCTGGAGCCTGCTGAGAAGGTTTCCTTCCTTCCAGCCAGTCAGGGGGTCTGGTCCTGCCCTTGGCTCCCCTTGCTTCTTCTCCACATCTGCAGGTATTGGGCCCAGGGGCCCAGGTCGGTCCTGCAAATGCCCTCTCCACAGCTCCAGTCGTGCTGCCAGGGACACACAGGAGGAGAACGGCAGCTCCCTGCCTGTCCTAGACCCCGAAGTCCCATCAAGAGAGGCTGCTCGTAGGTGAGCTGGGAGCAGGGATGGGTGTGTGTAGGAGGCTGAGGCTCTTCTGGTGCTTCCCTGCCCTTTTCTGTTTCCAGAACTAAAAGATGTGGAGACCCTTGGGATCCTCTTCTGCCCAGGGACTGCTCAAATGTGCCCTTCCCAGGACAGGCCTGGTGGAGTGAGAAGGTGGTGAGGGGCCTGGCATGGGGTTTGCTAGGCTCCTGCCAGGGCCCGCCAGGAGGTGCAAGCTCCCGGCTGTTTACATGAGCAGGCAGGCCTGGGGTGGTGGCCAGAAGGTCGCCCAAAGTAAACCCACCTTGTTTGCCCGAATTGTAAAGGAAAAACGCTTTGGCACAGTCTAACAGGAACTTCTGAGAAATGAAAACACATTCATCCTGGAGATTAGGTCAACTTCCGGGGCGCAGACTAGGGGACCCTTTGTTCTCCTGTGGCTGCCTCCAAAGGGCTCTGCCTGTGTCCCCCCCTGAGGCTTGAAGCCTGGGGGTGGCACCCTGCCAGCAGGACGGGATGGGCTTCGGACCCTGGCTGTCGACTGTACCCTGAACCATAAAAGTCTCTGACATTTATTGTTCATGTTATCTTGTTTATTTCTTGGAACCAGCTTGTAAGATAAAGATTGGAATTCACTGATTCTGAGACATACATTTTAACACCTCTGAAGTCAGAATGTGGGCTTTGTCTTTTTTTTTTTTTGAGACAGAGTGTCACTGTGTAGCCCAGGCTGGCCTTCAACTTGCAGCGATCTTCCTGCCTCAGCCTCCCAAGCATTAGGCTTACAGGCATGCACCACCAGGCCCAACTCAGTGTGTGTTTTATAACTGATGGTATGTCGCAGTTCACCTGATGGCTTTATTTCCCTCTTAATGTGCAGAAAATAATGGGTGCGTCACAAAAGTGGATAACATCTTCAATTCAGGGAAACATGACGTCATTAACATCCCCAATCTGCAGATAAGAAAACTGAGGCCTAGGTGGTTTATGCTCCTTTCCTGTAAGGAACCCAAAGCTCAGTGCTGTGGGTTGCTGGCCTGTGGGCACTGTGCTGGAGAGAGCGGAGATAGGACTGAGAGCCGGGCTGCCAGCCTTGGACCCCAGGGCCCTTGCCACTCACCCTGGATGACCTGGGAGAGGCGGGTGCCAGGGGAGAGGATTCCAGGGTTTTCCTCAGCAGAGAGTGATTCACCGCCACCCTGCCTTGGAGAGAGGCCGTCAAGACCGATATTTTTCCTTTTTAAATTCTCTGAAGACTAAAGTTCCTTATGGCCTCAGAAAACACTCGCCTGCCTTCCAGCTGTTTTTCCTGGTAACTGGGTTAGCCCCTTTTCCCTGAATTTCTGCTCCACTGTCCCATCTCTGGACGGGAGGCTGGCCCGCCTCTTGGCCCGGCAGCCGGCAGCCGCGGCCTGGGGAGCAGCCCCACCCGCTTCCTGCTTTGCTGGCCTCTGAATTCGCCCTTCTCTCCTGCAGCAAATCACCTGTGGCGGCAGCAGCGACTCTGCTTCTCGATGCCCCACGGCCCGGTCTCCCAAAACACACTCCAGCATCCTCCGTACCCAAGAGTTGAAAGTCACAGGCCAAGCCAGGCAGGGTGGCACACACTTGGAATCCCAGCACTCGGGAGGCTGAGGAAGGAAGATGGCGTAGAGTTCGAAGTCAGTCTGAGCTCCGTAGTTAGTTCCAGGCTAGCCTGAACTATACAGCAAGATCCTGCCTCAAAAAACCAAAACAACAGCAACAAAGAAAGAAAGAAAAAGGAAAGTCACAGGAGAAAAGTCAACCTGCTGGTTTCTTCCTCTGCCCTGAGTCCCTATATAGAGGACACTCCCCTGCAGGTCCTGTTCCACCCAGAGCTGGCAGAGCCAAAACATGGTTGAAGGGAAGGGCAGGGGGGGCGGAGAGCTGAGGGCTGTCTCTGCCTCTGCAACCTAATGCCCTTGCCATGTTATCATCCTCCTGTGCCTCAGTTTCCCAGTCTGTCACCCAGGAAGGAGAAAGTGGCCCAGGGTCTTCAACTCAAAGACTTGGCTGAGGCCTGACCGGTGCCCACCTGCTCACACAGAGGAGCCTGGCTTGACAGCTTCCGTGGGAAGCAGACATAGGTGGGATGCACTCTTGTTTACTTTGATTTTTTGAGCAGGATCTTGCAGTGTAGTTCAGGATGGGCTTGAACTGGTTATGTAACCAGTTTGGCCTCAAATTCTCAGGGATCCTCCTGCCTCAGCCTTCCAAGTGCCGGGGTGACAGGCCTGAGCCACCAGGCCCTGTGAGACGGGCTCGTGGCTTCTGACCGTCCTGCCTGCTCTGGAGCTCAGTGACTCGGTTCCCCTCTGCCTGCAGTGTAAACGTGGCATGTGTGCGCATGTGCGCGTGTGTGTGTGCGTGTGTGGCCCAGTTTTCTCTGGGCTGCCACTGGCTGGGAGCTGAGTGTGCAGGGGTGGGCCCCACTGCCCTTGTCCGAGATGACCATCTGCATATGGATGCCCACGTCCAGGGGAGAGTGCCAGCTCCCGCCCCCCAGCCAGAGGCTGCACCGCAGCTCCTTTTTCCCCATAGCCAGCGGACGGATGACATGCTGAATATCACTAGCTCTGGTGGATGCATTTAGGGGAGCAGCCAAGCTCTGCTGGGAATGATCGAAGCCACAGCTGGGGCTGCAGTGCACAGGCCTGTTCCGGGGAGACTGAGGCTTCTCCTTGGAGGTTGGGAGAGGACGGGGACTCCTGGGAATGAAGTGCTGGGACAGCAGGGCAGACAGCAAATGTTCAAGGTGGCTGTAGATTTCCCAGATCCCTTTCCCACACAACCAAGTGGAGAGAAAGAAGGAAATGGGCACATATTACACATCTGCCATATTCCGGAAGCACCGAGGGCCATTGTTGCTTTATTTATTTTAAATTTTTTGAGACAGAGCCTTGTTATGTAGTTCAGGCTGCCCTCCAACTCACAGAGATCCTCCTGCCTCAGCCTTCAGAGCGCTAGGATTACAGGGGAGCTGGGTTAGTCCAAGTTCTGTGGAGGCCTGAGCCAAGTGTGCACAGATCCGCATGAAAGGCACTGGTGAGGGTGACCCAGCCCTGGCTGTCCCCATCAGAACTGCCTAAGAGGAGCCTCTGTCCTCTGGGAGGAAGACCTGGGGCTCGTCAATGAGCCCACTGCTAGTCAGGTGCCCCCATTCTAGGGATCCCCAAAAGGCACCCAGAAGGGGCTGTGGCAAGAGGTTCTAGATGGGGAGACTGGCAGAGATAGAGGGGCTTGAAGCCCACAGGGAGAGGATGGATCCTGGAGCTAGGTGTGGTGGTGTATGGCTGTCATCCCGGCATTCAGGAGGCTGAGGCAGGAAAATTGCTGTGAATTGGAGGCCAGTCTACACTGTACAGCGAGTTCAAGGCCAGCCTGAAGTACATAAACTCTTATGTCAAAAGAAGAAAAAAAAGTTGTTTCTTGGGGTGTGTGGATGAGCCCCGGGTTCGCAGCCTGTGACACCTTCTGCCTCGCCGCACAGTGTGGAAGAGAAATGGCGATTTCTATAGTCTGCTGTTCGTTGGTTCTCCTGCTTCTCAGCGCTCTGCCAGCTGGCTGTGTGCAGCACAGCCTTATACAGTGAGCAGGAGCAGCAGTCCAACAGCCATGGGGCAGAGGACACACAGCCCATGGGAGTATTTATATAACGTGGGGTTCGGCTTGTCCCCTGATCAAGCTAGCACTTCCTGTGAGTTTTCTGATTTATGTCTCACTGCAGCCCTGGGCTGCAGCTCCTGAGATCACCCCGTTTTTCTGAGGTTCAGAGAGGTGAACTAACTTTCCCAAGGTCACACATCATCTCGGTCTGACTTCCAGGGCTAGGTTCCTGAGGGACCGGTTGGAAAGGGCAGCTTCATTTATGGAATTGAGGTTCTGGAGAAAATGGGCAGAAGCAAGAAAAAAACAAAACAGAGAGAAAGTGAGTCAACGCAGAATCACCTGTCCTAGACACTTGCCAAGACCCCAGACCCTCTCATTCTTGGGCAGAGGTATTCAGGGTTTTTATTAGTTTGTTTTGTTATTTATTTTCTTCTTTTCCTCTCCTTTTCCCTGTTTCCCCCCTCCTCTTCCTCTTCCTCTTTTTTCCTTTCTCTTCCTTCTTCCTCTTCCTTTTAAAATTTGTTGAATACATTGGATGTGGTGACACAGGCCTGTATTGGATGCTGAGGCTGGAGCATCTCTTCAAGTTCAAGACCAGCCTGGCCACATAGAGACCCAGTCTCAAAACAAAATAAAACACACAAAAATTCCGTATAACCAATTTTATTCCTTTTTTTGGAGACAGGGTCTCACTTTGTAGTTCAGGCTGATTCTGAAGTCAGCCTTGAGCTCGGCAATCCTCCTGTCTCTGTCTCCTGAGTACTAGGATTACAGGTGTGACCCTCCACCCTGGATTGTTGTGTGTGGTTACCGGGGATCGAACCTGGGCTCTTGCATTTACAAGTGTCTGAAGTGCCAAGTGAGGTTGCCATTTCCTATGGCAGGAGAGGAGATGTCTTCAGGGTCCCCCCCCTTGCTGGGCACTAGGCAACCAAGAGCCAGGTGCCAGAACCACTGAGCTAAATCCCCCCCTTTATTCTTTTCTTAGGCAGTTTTCTTTGCAGTGTGTGTGTGTGTGTGTGTGTGTGTGTGTGTGTGTGTGTGTGAATACAGCTATTTCTTCCCTCCCTCTCTCTTCATTTAACTGAAGAGGAGATTATTACTTTATATACACTGTTCTACATTTTTTTATTTAATGTTCTCAGGTAGAGAGTTTCCTCATTCCTTTCCATATTGCATAGCTGCCCATTGTGTGAATGTTCCTCGGTTTATTTACCTGCCTCATCTGATGGACATCCAGATTGTTTCCAGATTTTTACTCCAACAATACACTGGTGAAATGCACTTGTTTAAGCATCGTTATCTATCAGGTAAATTCTCCGACATGGGACTGCTGGGTCACCATAAAGGGTCATTTGTAATGTTGAAAGATAGTCTTGAATTCTTGTCCCGATTTTTAACCTGAAGAAGACTATATGGCATTGCTAGTTTCTCTTTCAGTCTTGCCAACAGAGGATATTATGAAAATTTTACATTTTTGGAGTCTGCTAGGTCAGAAATGATTATTTTTAATTTGCATTTCTCTTGAGTAGGATTAAGTAACTTTTCCGATGCTTTAGAACAATTTATGTTTCCTTTTCTAGGGACTCTGTCCATAGTCCTTGACCTTTTAAAAATTAGCAATTGGTCTAGTCATTGATCTGCGGAAGCTCTTTACATATGAGAGAGATTGTAGTATGATTTGCACTAGGGAGAGACCCTATCCCCTCTGCAAAAGGCTGTCATGTGTATCCCTCTCCACTCTGCCCACTCCCTCATTCCTGCCCAGCCCACTTCCCTAGTGAATGTTCACTGAGTGTTTCTTGTGTACCAGTCTGGCACTGATGCCCCTGGCCAGAGGCTATGGTTGGGTGGTGGATCCAAATCTGTCATGAGACAGTATAAGATGGACCACTGTGAGCGGAGCTGTAGCACAAGGGTTCAGAAGAAGGGTCTGAGCCAGGCGTGGTGGCTCACCCCAGTAATCCCAACACTCCAGAGGCAGAGGCAGGAGGACTGCTGTGAGTTCAAGGCTGAGCTCAGGGACAGCCTGAACTACAAAAGCGAAACCCTGTCTCAAAAACAAACAAACAAAAACAGAATAAGGATCTAAGAAATGAGAGGGAGGACATCAGGAGCTCGGCCTGTTGCCTTGCTGTGCCATCCACTCCACCTGCAGCTGGCTTTTCCTGCTTGTCCTCAAGCCCTGGTTGCTGAATGGTCCCCTGCAAACATGTTGTTTTGGTTTTTTGAGACAAAGTCTTGCTATGTAGTTTAGGCTGGCTTTGAACTCTCTAGGTAGCCTAGGCCAGGCTTGAAATCAGAGATCCTCCTGCTTCAGCCTCCCAAGTGCTGGGGTCCTTCTGAGCAGAACCATGTTTGAGTATCCAGCCTGTCTGCTCTGCCTCCCTGTGGCTCCTTCCCTGCCTTGTCCTGGTCTTCCCAGGCTGATTCCTCCTGCCCTGGCTCATCAGCTCTTTCCCGAGTGTCTGAGTGCCCAGTGGGGTTGCCATTTCTTTGCTGGCATGAGAGGAGCTGCCTTCAGGGCCCCTCCTCTTGGTGAGCACCAGGCAAGGACTCATTGGGTGCTGACGGCAGAGGACAGGGAGGCCCAGGAGGCAGGAGGGAGGGCAGCAGAACCTGAGTGGGAAGAGTTAAGCTGGCCTGAGTTTTGTATATGAAATGGCACCAGAAAAAAAATGTGCAGACTAGCAATTGAGCCCCGTCTCATCCTGGTTCAAATGACATTGTCTGCAGCTTCGCCAGCCTCGCCTCCTGCACTAATTACAGACCTTCCCTGGGGAGGAAGGCCAGGCCAGGAGGTCCTCATTACGGCTGCCTTGCTGGAGGGTGCAAACCCCGATGACCAAACCCGAGGACCAAGGCCCCACCGTGACACTCTGCCCTGCCCAGGGCCCCTGCCCAGCCCCCACCCGCGCCTGGCTGGGACAGGGGTGAGAAGCCGGCTGGGCTGGGTGGAAGTCTGGGCCCAGACAGAGCGAGGAGACCCTGGACCCCAAGATGGCTGCAGCCAGGCCTGAGCGAGGCCTCCCCTCTGTGGTCGCCCCTGGCCGCCTCTCCCTGTGGCCAGTGGAGACCAGGCCTTCTTTAATCTTCTTTTTATCTCCAGGCCTCACCCCTCGGAGATGGGCTTTGATGTGGGCCCCACTGTGGGGGTAATCATGGGTTCCGAGGCCCCGTCTAGGCTCTGCCCACGGCCCCCAGCCCAGGGCACCGAGACAGCCTGGAGGGTGACCTTGGCAGACTGGGCAGCGGCCGAGGATCCAGAACAGGAGCTCCAGCGCTGCTCTTTGTCACTGTTCACACACTGGTCTCGTTAGAAAGAACGACACCAAAATAATAATGATGGTGGTAACAGTACCTGCTCCTGATACTTTGTACCGACCGAGCTTCGAGAACCAGGCTAAGCACCTTCTTTTTAAATATCATTTAATCCTCAAAACGATATGGCTATGGAATCTCATTTTAATTGTGTTTATTAATTTGCTTTTGAGACAGGGTCTATGGCTTTGAACTCGCTGTGTAGCCAGGCTGGCTTCAAACTCATCTCGATCCTCCTGCCTCAGCTTCCTAAGTGTTGGGATTACAGGCTTGTGTGCCACCAAAATCAGGAATTATTTTTTGTACTGGAGATTGAACCCTGGGCCTAGTTTATTAAGGTACATCCCCAACATTTTTACATTTTGAGACAAAAATCTTGCCAAATTGTGTAAATAAGTCTCCAACTCTTGATACTCCAGCCTCAGCCAGTCTCAGTGGTAAGATTACAGCCGTATGCCAGGTATCATTTTATTTATTTATCATTGAGACAGGATCTCGCTTTGTAGTCCAGGCTGGCCTTGAACTCATGTCGATCTTCCTGCTTCAGCCTCCCAAGAGCTGATGTAGGCGTCATGATGTAGGGAGAGAAACTGAGCCCGTTGATTCCTTCATTCACGTCCGTCACAGAAATGTGCTGAGCTCCTGGTCCATGTGAGGCGCCAGCCTTGGTCCCTGGATGTAGTGAGCACAGTGGGCCTGTTCCCACCTTCAGGTGCTCAAGGAAAGGACAGGTATAGGGGTCACAGTGTCACTGCTCTGCATACCACGGGCAATTCCTGCTTGCCCTCCAGAAACCGTGAAGGTCCATGGGCGTGGAGAGCATTCAGGCAATGTCAGGTGATGGTGGTCTTTGCAGAGGGTCCATGTGGCCCAGGGGAGGGAGGGGCCAGCTCTGTACTGGACCACACAGCAAAAACCTATCTCTAAAACCCAAACCCAAACCAAACTGAGACAAACAAGACAGTGTCGGGGTTCTAGATGTGGTCTTGGAGGAGGAGCAGATGTCGGCCAGGTGTATAAAAAGAGAAAGGGCACTATGGACAAAGGGAAGAAGGTGGCTAACATCCTGGTGACGTGCCTGGCCCCTGGGGACATGTCTCCAGTTGGTCATGGCGGAAAGTCATGCAGGTAGGGAGCGGGTCGGGGCACATAGGGCCTGCTGGGCTTCTCTACAGGAAACTAAGCATTGTCCTGAAGGCAAATGGGAGCCACCTCTGGATTCTGTTTTGGTTTTGACCCAGGGTCTTTCTATGTAGCCCAGGCTGGCCTTGAACTCACAATGATCCTCCTGCCTCAGCCTCCTCAGCGCTTCTTCACCACACCCTCTGGTGAGGAACAGGGAAAGTGAGAGGGGAGCGAGAGAGGGAGGGTGAGGGAGAGATCGAATCCTCCTCTGGCTTCTCTGGGCTCAGCAGTGAACCCAGCCAAACAAGCATGTGTGTAGCTCTTGCAGCTGGGGGTGTAAGGATTCAGAACAGTGTCTAAGTCTGGGAGGAGGATTCCTAGGTCGTGTTCCTGTTACCATGGAGTCCTTGGGGGGCGTGGCACAAGACCCGTCCATCAAAAATCATGATCTTGAAGCTGGAGTCATTCCCACCTTGCCCATCTCCTGGGGGTGCTCTGGGAAAGGGCCCCACCTCATTTTCCCAGGAGCCTGCAAAGTCATCCCTGTTAGGGGAGTGACTGGGTTCTGCTTGGGCAGAAGGGAGGGCACTGCTGAGTCACGCTTGCGGGGACAGCTCAGCCCTGCTCATCTGCAGGCCGGGTCTCAGCCATCACTAGCCTGAGTGCTCTGAGGTGGTTACCAATGAATAAATGAATGAATCAATGAATCAATGAAGACAAAACCCTGTTTACAGAAGAGAGAATGGAGATACCAATTGGCACAGGTTAGCATGTTAGTATGTGTAAGCCACTGCTACCTACATACTGGGACACACCGTCTTGTGGGGCCTGATGACTCTAGCTATGTGGGAGTCAGACAGAGACCTCTGCAGGAGTCTGGTCCTTGGGCCAGAGCTGAGCAAACAGGACCTGCTTCCTATTAAGTGACTTCCCACCAGCAGTGTGGGCTCTGTCTGTGTTTCTAGACCTGGCTGACGGGAGGGGGCCCGGGACCGTGTACCGCGCTTCTGGAGTGGCTCCCAGCAGCGGGCATTGTGTCCTCTGGCTGGAGCTCTGCTTTGTCTTCCATAGGTCAGGGTGTTGGTTTTATTTCGTAAAAAATATAGCTGAACCTGACTCACAACTCAAGAGACACCGCAGCTTGCTTGGAGCCATCAGCATCACCATGGCAACCACGCCATCCACAGGCTCTTGAAAATGTCGTTACCAACAGCAGTCCTGCGTGTTCCTTCTCACCACAAGGCAGCCTTGGGCCCCCACAGCTCCCCGACCCTCTGGGAGGGAGTAGAAAGGAAGGACCTTGGGTACCTTCGCCCTCGTCTCACCCATCTGCCATTGCACCCGTCGAGAAGGGGCTGAGAACATCACTTTCCCGGCGGGCAGGCAGGTGGGGTGGGCGCTGAGCCCACACTTCCGAGGCCCGACAGCCATGAATTCTGTCCCTTTCTCTCTGCCTTTTTTAGGGAGCGGTGGTTTGAGAGACGGTTTCGCTGTGTATTCCAGGCTGGCCTTGAACTCACTAGGTAGCCCAGACTACCCTTGAGCTCTGAGTGATCCTCCTGCCTCGGCTCCTGAGGGCTGGGACTGCCGAGTGTCAGGCGCTGCTCCCGGCTGTGATTTCTTTTTTTTTTTTTTTTAGGTTTTTTTGAGACAGGGTCTCGCTTTGTGGTTCAGGCTGGCCCTGAGCTCAGCCTCAAACTCACATCACAGCAATCCTCCTGCCTCTGCCTCCCGAGTGCTGGGATTACAGGCGTGAGCCACCACGCC